>SZWC01007679.1:0-28863 GCA_023375785.1 Penium margaritaceum | reverse complement strand
CTCTTTGACGCGATCAGGAGAGCACGGGATCATGTGCTCCAAGACACTAACATGGAAGTTGTAGACCTGCTCCTCCCACTTGGAGAATAGGAAGGAGGTTTTTGGATGGTAATGTGAGATTAAGACCTCGATTGGGTCATCACCATCCTCGTTTGTGCACTCACCTCGTGGGACATAAAAGATGGCGGTTACCATGGCCAAATGTGGGTATAAGAATGTATCTTATGAGTTGTAACATCCATCATACCCACCGTACGCACTCGCACACCTACCCATTGTCAACTCAAGGAGGAGCGTTATCTTGGAGGTAGTCTTGTGCAACAAGGAGACCATATCAGTAAGACATGAAGACTTCGCATGAACAATGTCTCAGCGGTCATGACCCCTATAGACGGCGAGAGTGAACGTCAACATTGCCTGGCATTGTGTCCACTTTCCATGTGCAGAAACCATCATTAACCATGCAAAGGCGCTGAACACTTTTTGAGGGAAGGAAAAAGAAACCTTTGCATGCCATGCACTAGGGAACGGATCACCAACAAGGGGAGGCACTTCATTCGTGTGGACAACATTGAAGACATGTTCCCGGCTCTCAAAACATCCGTCACCTGATATCGTATGCATGCGAATGACGAACAAAAATGTCCACTCAGCAACGTCTCACACGAGCGAGATGTTCAATGAGTATGCTTTTCTTGGACCTTGTTGACATGAATGCTCAATTGCAATGGTTCATGCTCCATTTGTACGGACCTTTTTTAGAAAAACTACATGAGGATGATGTCACCTACGCATCGGTTGTCAGAGTTTGAAACCCCCTGGGAAAACGGGCTTGAAAAGTAGGGGTGGACGATCACTTTATCCATGTTTACCTTATGACATGACTCTTACTTCGGGCAAAGTGACTTCAACGAACCGCGAGCCGGGTTTCAATTTTACCGTTGTAGAGATATCCGCTGAAAACAATGAAACGTTAACAGAATGCTTCTCGGACCCATAGTTTTAAAACAAAAATTCCCAAACCAGTGTGCCATGTGTTTGTTTAGCTCGAAACTACGCTAGAGCGCATGTTGGGGCAGTGGCGTTGTTGATGCAACATGCGGGCTTCCACGCTCGTTGCTTAGTCTGTTGCCCTCTCCGTCTGCCGCTCTATAGTCTAAGTCTGAGTGCTCTGGGTTTGTTACTCAGAAATGCGCGCGCCAGTGTTAGCGCTAGAAAGCAGCTGAAAACTGGAAGTGACTGATTAGTAATCAAGAACGAGCAACAATGGGAGACCCCTCCCAGTTCTAGCTCCCCCCCACCTCTGTAGGGCTTACTACTCAGCTAACCAGATAATCAGAAGATAGACCTATTTTCTGGCAGGCAGTATTTTCTTGGTGAGCCCTGCCAGACAGCTGATAGCCCAAAACCCGGGCGTCGTCCGTTTTGCCTGAAAACTGGACCATACCATAACATGCTCGTTGCAAACGTAGTCGTGCGGTCAGAATTAGCTAGAAAATTACCAGTGAGGAGCTATGGCTGCCTATACCCAGGCAGCGTCTACGCTAACCCCCTGTACCAACAGTGCCAAAAAATCATGAAGCTTGGACCCTAGGCATGACATAGCACAATGAATGCAACAACACAATCAAGTGCGGTGCTGGACATGCGCAGACAGCAAATGCAGTGATAGTGCCTATCGGTGGCACTACTACCAAGGAGGTCTGCCGATGGAGCTGAGCATGAAGGAGGGAGGAGGCTCCAGCAAACTGCGTGTAGGCCTCAGCGTGCATCGCCTCCACCGGTTGACACTCCATTAGCGTCGCGTCTCGCCGCGAGTCATCTACACGCCGATGTACACAAGCTGGGGGGACACAACAGAGTACAAGTGAGAGATGTGTGACAAAAACCAACACTCCTCCATGACTCATAGGCGTAGTGCACATAGATGGGAAAAGAGCAAATAGACCAAGACAACAAATAGAGAGAGATCCTCAGGGAAGCACAACAATTGCACTCACAGCCTTCTTGATGGAGTCACGTTTTAGTGCCTTGATCAAGAAATCAGCCAACTGTCATGCTGTCTCAACCCACACAATGCTGATGTTGCCGTCATGCAACGAACGCACATAGTGATAGTTGACACTGATGTGCTTTGTGCAAGTGTGGTGCACGCCGTCGTTGTCAGCAATGGCCATATCACTCTCATTGTCATAGTGCAATGTGATGGACGAGACTGACTGACGTAACTTGGACAATAGGCGACGCAACCAAACACTCTCACACGTACCAGAACCAAGGGATGCGTACTCAGCCTCAGTAGTGCTACGCGCAATGCAGCCTTACTTGCCGTTGTGCCACGATACAGCCATTCCGCCAACAAGGAAGATCTAGCCAGTACGACTCTTACTGACCGGACTACTAGCCCAGTCATTGTCGATGTATCGCATCGCCACAACGGACGACTGTCAATGGAATATGAGGCCTCGCCGTGGGGTAGAAATGACATAGCGCAACACTCCAATTGCAGCCTCAAAGTGAAGGTGACGTGGCTCTTCAGAGAACTTTGCAAGGAGGTTGACGGCGAACGCAATGTATGGACGCGTTGTCATTGCCAGGAACATCAGTGACCCAATGACACACAAATATGTGGTCACATCTACTGGCTCCCCCACCACGGTTGGATCAACACTCTTGAGCATCGCCTGACCATCGAGCAACAAGGGTGAGGATGCCCGCGGCACGAGGGGCAGGTCCTCAGCGAAGCGCCCAGACATGATCTGGACATAAGCGGGCTGATGGACATGCAGGATGCCCACGGAGGGATCATGCTCAAGCTCCATGCCCAAAAAGACTCGTGCTGGCCCGAGGTCCTTCATCAGTTAGGCAGCGTGGAGCAGGTCCTTGACCCGCTGAATAGTGGTTGCAACCGGCGATACGATGAGCAGGTCGTCGACACAGACCAGGACAGCAACAAGAGTCTGACCTCACCGATTAATGAACAACGCGGGGTTGGCAGAGCTGCGAAGGAGGCCGCCGCTAAGAAGCGTATGGCTGATCTCCTCGTTCCAGCAGCGCGGTGACTACTTCAAACCATAGAGGGCTTTCCACAGCTTCTAGACCTTGCCATCGTCAAAACTTGGAGGCTGCACCATGTAGAGCTCCTCGCCCTCCAGTAAACCATTGAGGAAAGGGTTTCTCACATCCATCTGGTGCAGTTCCCACCGGTGCTGGGCAACCAGGCTGAACTACGCCCGGATGGTGGAGAACCGACCGACCGGGGTAAAGATCTCGTCAAAGTTGATCCCAGGGACCTAAGCAAACCCCTTGGTTGTGAGACATTCCTTGTACTTTTCCAAGGAACCGTCTGGCTTCCACTCTCATAGGAGAATCCGCTTGGCGCCAATGGCCTTACGGCCCGGGGGGAGGTCGACAAGCTCATGGACGTGATGTTGCCAAATGGTGGCAATCTCGTCGACACATGCAGCCTCCCAGTGAGTGGCCTCGAGAGACGCCTCAGCCTCAGGTAGGGTAGCTGGGTGTACTGCTTCTCATGAACCCAATGCAACTTGCGGCATGCAAAATAGTTGTGTCTAGTGAAAGATAGGGTTGGGTTAGCGTACGGCCATAGAAAAAAACGTGAGTGGCAAATCCTAGTAACAACTTACAGAGCTGTTACAGGTGGGGCTCGCTACTCTAGCTCCACCCATCGGCCGGCGAGCGAAGCTCGTCGGCAAGTCACAGGCACCGGGGCAAAAGCCCTTGGCGCCCCAAAAACAAGCGAGCAGGGACTCACCCTGCTCAGACACAACATTCCCTAAATCTAACAAAAGTGACACAGTCTAGGCCTACCCACATGCCAAGGTTCAGGTCACAAGAGGGTTTCGTAACACAAGGCCTACAATATGTCACTTTCTAGCTGTGAGCCACAAATAGGTTTGATAAGAGAGACGGAGCATGAGGTAACGACGTCAAGCTCAGGCGAGATGGAGATGGGCCATGCAGGCAGGATGGAGGCGACCACTCGTGCGGAGCTGGAGGGACTGCGTGCCGTCACGGTGCATCGCCTCCACTCTCTGCACCGGCATGCCCTGCACAGTCACGGCCACACCATAGAGGGAATAAGTACAGTGAGGGATTAACACGCCCCCTTGGACGGGAGTGCGGCNCCACATGCCAAGGTTCAGGTCACAAGAGGGTTTCGTAACACAAGGCCTACAATATGTCACTTTCTAGCTGTGAGCCACAAATAGGTTTGACAAGAGAGACGGAGCATGAGGTAACGACGTCGAGCTCAGGCGAGATGGAGATGGGCCATGCGGGCTGGATGGAGGCGACCACTCGTGCGGAGCTGGAGGGACTGCGTGCCGTCACGGTGCATCGCCTCCACTCTCTGCACCGGCATGCCCTGCACAGTCACGGCCACACCATAGAGGGAATAAGTACAGTGAGGGATTAACACGCCCCCTTGGACGGGAGTGCGGCAGGCATGTAACCGAGGTGTTGCAGTTGAAGTAGGAGAGAAGAAGATGGAAGAGCTTCGGTGAGAAAATCTGCCAGTTGTACCTGTCCACTGATGGCACGCACCTCCACTGTTCCAGCATCCACTGCCTCGCGGACAAAGTGATGGTCTACACTGGTATGCTTTGTGCGTAAATGCAAGACACCATCATTCGCTGCAATGCGGCGTGCGGCTGCGCTGTCGCTATGCACAGGTATAGCAGGCGTGTGCACACCTATTTCTTCAAGCAAGCGTGCAAGCCAGATGCCTTCACACGCTGCTTCACTCAGCGCCATGTATTCTGCCTAAGCCACGCTACACGCCACACATGACTGTTTGGCACTACGCCAGGACACACTTGTGCCCCACACACGGAAGACATAACCGCCCCGACTGCGAGAAGCACGATCACGCGCATAGTCACTATCACAATACCAATCCAAGACTGGACTTGTGCCAGGGGTAAACACCAGACCAAGTGCAGCTGTGTCCAGCACATAGCGCAGCAGTTTCAGCAGTGCATTCTGGTGCATACTGCATGGTTGCTGGCTAAACTGGGCGAGAACATTGACTGCGCATGCGATGTCAAGACGGGTTGTGGAGGCAAGGTATGAGAGACTGCCTGTGATCTGCCTGTAGAGAGTGGGATCTGTTTTGGGTCCATAGTCCGTGGTGCGTGCATCCAACAGGTGCGTGTAAACATCAGGACTCATGGGCGTGTGATGTTGTGGGAGGTGCTGTACCAGGTGTTGGAGCTGTTCAGTGAGGTGAGCAAGGAATCAACCTTGGTGGAGTGTCAAAGTGCGTGCTGTGCGGTCACATATGATGGTCATGCCTAGGAAGTTTTGTGCCTCGCCTAGGTCTTTCATCTTGTAGTGAGCGGTGAGTAGTGCTTTGGCCTGTCCAATCAGCGTGAGTGAGGGAGACAGGATTAGTAGGTCATCCACATAAACCATTAGAGCAATGGGCCGTCCCTGATCCCAGCAAAGAAACAACGAAGGGTCACAAACACTCTGTGTGAATCCACCGCTTTCAAGGGTGCGGCGGATCTCTTTGTTCCAACAACGGGGAGCTTGCTTTAAGCCATAGAGGGCTTTTAGCAGAAGCCACACTCGATCGGTTCTGTCCTCATTTCCCTCTGGTTGCTTTATATACAATACCTCTTCCAGTGGTCCGTTGAGGAAAGAATTTTTGACATCCATTTGGTGGATTTCCCAATCCTCGCGTGCAGCTACCGCCAGCAGGGCACGGCTCGTTCCGTACTTGCCCACGGGTGCGTACGTCTCTGTGAAGTCTTGTCCGGGGATCTGGTGAAAGCCTTTGGCCACAAGGTGTGCCTTGTACTTCTCAATGAGACCCTTGAGATTCCTTTTGAGTTTGAATACCCATTTGACATCAATAGCCTTTCGACCGGGTGGTAAGGGTACCAGCTCATACACCCCGTGTTCCAGTAGTGCGTTCAGTTCAGCTGTCATCGCCTTTTCCCACTCGGCGGCATCCGGGCGCCCCCTTGCCTCAGTGAGGGTCCTTGGTTCAGTGACACTGTGATCCTTGGTCGAGGTCCTAACAGTGTGATAGAATTGTTTGTAGTCAACTCTGGGGAGAGCGCGCAGAGATCGTCGCGGTGGTTCGGGCGATGTTGTGGTTGCGCTTTCTGTCTCCACAGGAGGGGTCAGAGGCCTGAGGCCTGGCGGTGCCTCGGTGGAGCTAGACTCTGTGCTGGCTAGGTCTGTGGAGGACAATAAGTCTTTTGGCACAGAGGTGGTCAACTCATCGTCCTGCACTGGTCGAGTCACCGCACCCGCTGTACGCGATGGAGGGGACATGAACACAGGCACGCTCACGTACTCTGGGTAGTGCTCCCGCATGGACAGCAAGGGAGCATACCGCAAAGTCTGGAACACCTTGTAGAGCATGTGTTCCAAGAAGGAGGCATCTCGACTCTCGACAAAGCAGTGATTGGTGGGGTCCCAAAACCGCCATGCCTTCGAGGCGTGGGACACCCCAACAAAGACGCACCAACAACCGCGTGGACTGAGTTTGTGCTCTCGTTGTGGTGGTGCAAACCAGACACAGGCCATTGTGCCCCACACCCTAGCAGGCCTCAAGTCAGCTTTCTCTTTAAACCACCTTGCCCACGGTGTCATAGACTTGGGTAATGGGCCCTGTGGAATGCGGTTCCATACCCAGGTGATATACTTCACAGCCTCTTCCCAAAACCCAAAGGACAGTCCAGATTCAGTAAGCAAAGTGTGCAGTGCATCACCAAGGGTTCTATGCCACCGCGCTGCCACGCCATTTTATTGTGGCGTGTAGGGTGCTGTGGATTGATGCTTGACTCCTCTGTTTTTAAGTTTTGTTGTCAGTATACCAAGGAATTCTCCTCATCTGTCAGTTCGTAACCTCAACAGTGAGCAGCCTGTCTGTCTCTCGGCCAGTGAAATCCATTCCACAATGGCACGCTGGGCATCTCCCTTGGTTTTGAGTAGAAGTGCCCACTGAAAGCGGCTATAGTTGTCATTGAGGGTTAACACGTAAAGTGATGCATACTGGACTGATGGCACAGGCATCGGTCCAGTTAGGTCTGTGTGCACTAGTGCCAGGGGCCTTGTGGTGACACTATCTGATCTGGGAAAGGTCTGTCTGTGTGCTTTTCCTTCATGACACTCAAGACGAGTGGTTGATTTGAGACCATGAGGACAATCACCGGGCAGCAGACCGTGTGCTGGAGTGTGTTTCAGTAGGTCAGCAACTGTCTCTGTGTTGAGATGTGCAAGTCTTCGATGGATGAGGTTGGTGTGTGCAGCATCAGTGTCCGTCATGACGTGTGCTTGGGGTCGATTCACGTGTGAGTGGACAAAAGGAAACAGAGTTAACTTGTACAGCATATCAGTGTGCAGCAACCCGTCAGCCAGCAAGGCGCCAGACGCATCAAAGAGCATGCAACATTGTTTCTGCGTCAGTGCAGACACACTGGCTTGTTGGTGTAACTGTCTCCCAGACAGCAGGTTCACTTTCAGCCGCGGCACATATAGCACACCCGTCAGCCACAACACCCCACCCGGTGCTTGGAGAGCCACAGTTCCCACACCTTCAACCGACAAAACTTCACCAGACCCGGTCTTAACACCCTCAACATCAGACTTGGCATGCAATGCACCAAAGAGCTGGTGCTACAATGACATGTGATGCAATGCGGCAGTGTCAAACAGCCATTCATGCATGGGCAATGCGTGCGAAGTAGTGATATGCGTGTGTCCCAACTTCTGACCTGGCTGCTGTGTGGTGGCAGTTGGTTCTGGTGGGTGCATCTCCATTGGCGCATTCCACCTTGGTCCTAGAGGGAGTGCCAACGGCTGTTGTGGCTCGCTCGTCTCGACGTATGCCCTCTGCCCCCACGCTGAGACAGGGGCGGGTGCGATGCCGTATGGGGGCGTGAAGACGGACCCCTGGTAGATGGGTGGAGATGGAGCTGGCACTGACAGGTACGCAGGTGACTGAAGTTACGGCAGACCAAACGTTGCCGCCCCAAAGGGTGCCGGTGCACAAGGTCCTGCCACAGCCTGAGTCGTCCATGCCGGAGGGTGCAGATGCTGGCTGGGATGAGAGGGCGGTGTCGATGATTGGATCACCACTAGGCGTGTCTCCTGCATGTTGGGTGTCATGATGCTCTGGAGGGATGGACAGGCGCGCCAGTAGTGGCCTGCCTGTCCACAGTAGTTGCAGGTCCGGTTCCCCGCTGCCTGACCTCGTCCTCGTCCCCCACCACCTTGTCCACCTCGGCCTCCTCTGCCTCCCCGACCTCCTCGACCTCCTCCACTAGGGTAGTGGCGTGTGGGAGGTGGCGTGCCTCCTCCCTGATGCACGAATTCCCTCGCTGTTGCACCCTCATCCTCGCGTGCCTCGCCTTTCAGGATGTCTTCGTAGTTCCTTAGCTCTTTGAACACCTCTGTGAGGTCAGTGTTCTCGATGTCGGCAAATTTCAATTTCCGCAGGAGACCACGTCGGAAATCTTTGTACGATTCTCCAAGGTGCAGAAAGACCGGATCCAGCCACTCGAGGATGGTGCAGGAGGCGCCAAGACCGAGGATGCGCCGACGAAGGTCCATGGCGGCATCCCAGTACTCGGCAACAGGTGCTCCTGGCTTCGGGCGAACGTTACGGAGCTTGTCACGCAGGGCAATGACCGGGGCCATCCCCTGCTCCTCCTTTCACGTGGTCAGGTGCTGCCACGCTTCGTAGGGTCGGGACTCTCCGGTGACTGCAAGACGGACAGCCCGTCATTCGCAAGGATCGTGGGCGCGGTGGGGAAGTTCGACGCCTTCAGAAGTTTGACGGCGTGTGGCGTACGGCGAGCGGCGACGCAGTGTCTTGTTAGTTTGGGTCGCGTAGGGGTGATTGAGGCACATTGTGCAAAAACAAAATTGTTTTCTGGGTTCGGCTCATTCAGAGAGGACTGAACGAGAGACGACCCCGGGACTTCCGCCGAGTGCAACAATTCGGCGACAGCGGGCCTCGACTGGATGGGCTTTAAACACTGACCTCTGTTTATCCATCCTCATCGACATGATGTCACCATCATATTTTGATTTATTTTCGTCACGGGAATCAATCTGGAAATTCTCGTTTTTCGTAGTTAATATCAGCTTCTTCACGGTCAAACCCAGAAAATTCTCCACATTTGTTGACAATTTGTCTCACGGTAATGACGTTAAAGGAAACTTACCATGGAGCGAGCAGGGGGGTGAAAGAGTTCTCTCATTCACATCCAGCCGCGGCTAGCATGCTGACCAGCGCCCCGAGATGAGATCATCTTTGGGGCCTATTCTTGTCTCCCAGAAATTCGAATCACGAGTAGGACAGCGAGTGACTCGGCGAACAGGATTGGGCAGTTCAAGATCGCGCAGGGCACCAAACGCAAACTTAGGGCTCGTTGACCATGCACGTAGTTGTGTGGGGCGACACAGACAATGCGTCCAGTCACGTATATGAGGAGCAACGCAGCAAAAGTGTCATGTATGATACAACCTTCCAACACTTCAATCGACGAGTAGGAGGCCGCAGGGCTCGATCGGCCGTCATACATGCAAGCCTCATTACCAAGAGCGCAAATCGGAGTATCGCAAAGGTCAACCGTCTATTCTGGCGATGAGCGGAGCTATCCATTGTCGCAACTCTGGAGTTACTGAGACCGCAAGCGAAGGGCGACAACCACATCAGAAGCTGGACTGTGGATGGAGAGAGATTCGGAACTTGCCGACGAAACTCGTCGACCTCCAGAGCTTGGTGAAGGCGTAGGAAGTCGTTGCGTCGGGAATCGCACCAAACCACAGATGATCACTTTTGGCGTCTGCATCGAGTATTTCAAACAGCACCTCCAATCCGTCATTCCCACTAGAAGAAGCTCGACATGATCGGCAGTAATCTTGTGATCGACTGCAACGCCTTCTGTCATCGACTCGTGCATACTATTGCGATGCAACTCTCCGTGTCCAACGTGAACTTCGGCAATAATCACTGTACGAACATGGGAAAAGACAGGCATCCATGAAAACTAAACATTTTAAAGTTCCTGCACCTGCGCTGCTGGATACTGTATTAGAAATCTGAACATTCTGAGGCAGGCTGATGCCTCACCTCCAAAGACATCTAAAAGCCCGGTCCAGCTGCCAAAACGTTTGCTCTCTGATATCAACACTTAAGAAAAAAATTAGGAAAATAAATTCAATAGAACACATTTATCTTAAATAGCTAGGTTTTTTTGTCGAAATCCTTGGAAAAACTTTGATAATTGCATCTCTACAAGGAGCATGACACCACTTCATCAAGACACATATTATTCGCTATATGAGAGCTTAAATATCATGAAGTTCTACGTTGAATTTAATTTTTTATCAAGGAATCCAATGATAATTTTTATGGGGTATGAAAAAGATGAACGAAACGATTCTAAGTAGGTGCAAAAGTCCAAGCAAGAAAGTCCATCTTGCAAAGTTATTCAGATAAATTTTTGCTTCAATGGCCCATCTTTCCCGTAAGATACAACACACTCCTACTTCCACATTCCACGAGGATGAAAATGACTTGCGTAAGACCTTACAGGGGCACCATGATCGTAATCAAGAACTGTCTAAGATTTCATCCTTTAGGCCTCGCATTATTCTTATAAAAAATCACATTTAATAAATCAAGAAATAAACTGCAAACATACTTCATGTCTATGGATGTGGGGGTTTTGAGGAACATTGCATTTCCATGGTACAATGTAGTTGTGCTTTGAATTCAAACCTACCCATGAACTTGGTTTTGCGGAAAAATGGCAATTCTCTTGAATCTAGCCCTCAATATTACCATGTTTTTATAGTGGACGGAGTTGTTATATGCCCATCGTTGCTGTCGATTTATACGTGCTGTCCATTGTCAAAATCGACATGAGAGCGATGCCCATGTTTTGCACTTTTCGAGCGAAAATGGGCACGGCTGTAATATATTTCATGTATTTAACATATTCGACATGGATTTCGACTTCAAGGCCGAAGTCGAACTTCGCCCGTCGTCGCAAGCTCGCAGGAGGGTTTTAACGGCGAAACCTCCCTGCGAGCTTGCAATGACCTTGCCAAACCCCCCATTTAAACTAGGGTGTTTGTCGTAGGTTTGGGGTGGTTTGCAAGATGCGGCGCACGCTGGGCATCTGTCGAGCCCCGCTACGAGGCCCAGCAGATGCCCGAGCTAGAAAAAAAAACACCGAAACCCCTAAGTGTAACTAGGGGGTTTGTCTGCAGTCGAGGTCGGCAATCGCCGATCTCGAGAGCGAAGTCGAACTCCGTTTTTCAGACGGACATTCGAAAACATGGGCACCGCTGTCATGTCGTTTTCGACTATGGATAGCACGTATAAATCGACAGAAACCATGGGTAGCGGATTATTTTGGACCTTACATAGTTGACTTCTATTGAACGCTTTACAAAACAATTCAATTGTTTTGGCCGTCGGCTTTTAACTGGCAATAAGAGCATTGACTACATGTCTGCATGGGTTATCCATAAGCTCACACAATCTGCATTGGCGCATAGATAGAAGTTTCAAGATGTATGAATGTTACAAGAGACACCTAATGTAGCATGGTAGCGCCACGCCAACCGGTAGAAGGAGCCACATGGTTCGAGCAGGGTCACCTGGGACTACGGGCGGTGAGACGGGATGGCTTGAGGGTCGGAGACCCTCAAGCACCACAGTTTTGGCCTAGTCGGCCAAGGATTCCGTCAAATCCGATACATAGGTATCAGAGCTCCAGGTTTCGAATCCCACGTTGGGATTAATTGGGATACCGAGGCGGCTCCCATTCCTAGCCGGGGGTGTGTAGCGTGACACACAGACCGTTCGAGCAAGCAACGTGGCTCGAGCAGGGTCACCTAGGACTGCGCTTGGTGAGACAAGACGGCTTGAGGGTCGGAGACCCTCAAGCACCGCGGTTCTGGCCTAGTCGGCAAAGGATTTCGTCGAATCCGTTACACCTGAGCATTTTATGAAAAGGTAAGATGTGATTCAAATTGACTAGTGCATAGAATTGAAGCACATATACATATTCTGGATCAACCCAATGAATGTGGCGATTGGCTCGGGATGTTGAGCTGCACGCGGTGTCTTGAATCTTGTGGATATGTTTCATCAATGAGCATGGGAAAATTTTCTGCACGGCTTCATGGTTTGAATAGAACAATAGGTGCTTGATTAAACACGACCATTGATTAGTCTGAAAATGTCTATCTTGCAGTGTAACACTTATGAAATGTCAAATACATGCTATTTTAATACTCATAATGGAATGTCAAGTGGTAGTGATAATGGAAGTAATGTCCATCTCGGGCATTACTAACAGGCTAATTCCACTTCAACCATTGCTTGGGCCTCCAAACTTTCTCCTGGCCATTCATCGCACAAAATACATTCCATAATCAGTTCAAAGAAGGAATGCGTACTATGCCCTTTTTTTGTAGAGCAACAAATGCTACGCATTGCCTCCACTATTTCAAACATGTTGGTTTTTGTCTCACATCTCTTACTTGTACTCTGTTGTGTCCTCCTGGCTAGTGAACATCGGCGTGCAGATGACTCACGTCGAGACGTGACGCTGATGGAGTGTCGCCCCATGGAGCTGATGCATGCAAAGGCCTACGCGTAGTTTGCTGGAGCTTCCTCCCTCCTTCATCCTCAACTCCATCAGTAGACCTCCTCAGCAGTCCTGCCGCTGACAGGCACTATCACTGCATTTGCAATCTGCGCATGTCCAACACCGACTTCGACTGTGTTGCTGCGTTCACTGTGATGTGCCATGCCTAGGATCCAAGTTTCATGATTTCCTTACACTATTGGTACTGGGGGTTAGCTGTAGAAATCGGTGGAGTACTTCGCGTCGGAAGGGAAGAGCTCTTGGTGTTTCAGTCGCGAATGGTCATGAATGAGGTCGGCTCTGCCGACGATGCCCGTTTGTCACACGGGTCTCATCGTGTTGCGTCGTCATAGAGCGCAACTACCCCTTTCGAAGCTATGACGTATACTCGTGCACAAAGTTATGATGATGTCACAATCGTATCCGTTGTGACACCCACTTTATTTTGTGCTCTCTTTCCTTTTAGTGGAGAGTCTGTGTTGTACAACTTTCTTCCCATCGGTGGAATAATCTAAAGGTTTTGTAATAATCTCTCACATGCTTCTAAATATCTGTGTCTATGATGCATGCATCACGACATCTCATTCGCGATTTTGGGTCTTTCTCCTCGCGGAAGTCGGAATGCGACCTCAGATTCCTTTTTGTCTTTTGTAACTACCACATGGATCCCAAACTTGACCGTGCCTGCAGGCATGGTGAGAGTTTGGCTAGCAATTTGACTTAATTCTACGAAAACGTCAAAACGTTTTCGCTCTACATTCCTCCCCCTTTAGGACCAAATCGTCCCGATTCGTGATCTTTCTTGGAGAAAAAGACGTGCACATCATGAAAAAAAATACAATAATGAGGAGGAACAATCTTGCTTTTGTGACCGTCACATTTGTTGAACAATGATTTTTACTACTTGAGGTCTTATGGCACTTTGAGGTTCAATACCAAATCTCAGCCTTTGACAAGGGATGGCGGCGCATCCTCCCTCTTTTTGTAAGGAGCGCCCTTGCGACGTGTGTCCAAGCGTCCCCGTTACACACTACGCGGTGGCCAAGGTATTGTGCCAGAACCTGATGAAGGGGTTTGTGCCAGGGTGGTACCCTCGAGGGCACGTCGTCGTGAACGGGTAGCCAGTTCCTCCCAGTACTCGGTTATGACTGCTTTTGGCATCCGAGACTCTGGCTCCCATGAGTTGTGTTCAGGTCCACAATCGGCCCAATGCACAAGGTACTCTTTGACCACTCGTCTGTGGAGTGCACGCTCTCGGTGCTGAAGGATACGGTGTACCTCGCATTGGCCTTCAACGACAAGAACTGCTAACGGGGGTGGTTGAATAGACCCATTTGCCATGTATGGTGCAAGAAGGCTCACGTGGAAGACGTTGTGGAGGGGAGCGCGAGTCGGTAGGCCACTGGTCCCACCTCATGTGTGATCACAAAGGGCCCTAACCACTTTGGCAACATCTTACGTACACCAGGTGTCTTCAACCATAAATACATTGTGCTTAGAAACACTTGCTCGCCAATGGAGAATTTGACCTCATGTCTGGACTTGTCAGCAAAGACCTTTTAACGTTGTCGAGCTACGTACAGGTGTGCTTTTGCATCACACCACAACACATGCAATTTCTTGACAAAGGCCTGGGCGGAGGGAACCTGATCACCGCCACCCCTGCGCTTCACCAGTGAGGCGGGTACCATCGGATGCCGACCATGATTGAGAAGGAACAGGGTACAGCCAATCGATTTGATCACGGTGTTGTTGACAACAAGTTCTGCCGGCACGAGAAAACAATCCCAATCCTCCATCGAAGGGTTGATATACATCCGCAACATTTGTTCCAATATGAGGTTCATACGTTCAGTCTACCCATCTGTCTGTGGGTGGAATGCTATTGACATCTTTACTCATGTTCCGTATCGCTCATTGAGTGCTTGCCAGAAGCGACTTGCAAACCGAGGATCACGATCAGAGATGATCTCGAGGGGGATGCTGTGGTACTTCACAACGCGATCATAGAAAAGGCATGTTATTTCCTCAATGGTCACCCGTGATGTTGTGGGCATGAAATGTGCCATGCAGGTTGCACGATCGATCACCACGAATATTGCATCATGGTCCCTCTTGATTTGTGGGAGGCCGGTGATGAAATCCATGGCCACACATTTCCACGGAGCGTTGGGAAGCCCCAAGGGTTGGAGAAGCCCTCTTGGAGCTTTGTTGCTTGCTTTGTTTCGGAGGCACAGGTCACAAACCGCACAATATCTTCGCACCGCATTGCTCCAACCCGGCCACGAGTAATGCTTTGACAATGAATATCCTGTTTTCTTTGGACCCACATGTCCGGTTGTTGGGGGGTTATGAAACTAGAACAGTATCTGCTCCCAAAGCTTGTTGGCATTTAGGACCACCACCTGTTCACCATGCCAATAAAGTTCTTCAGCCTCGACCAAGTTGTGTCGCTCAATGTTCCGAGGGTCTTGGAACCATGGGTCGATCGTGTAACCCATGCGAATTCGATTCTTGAAGGGGTTCACCTGAATGAGTGGTCTGGGCGCTGGGCGGAGTGGGTTAGTGTTTTGAGTCACTGCGGTTGCTATCGTGGCAAAGGTACGGTCTGAGGTTTTCTGGAAACCCACCATGATCGCCACACACACGAGAGTACGACTCAATGGATTTGTCACATTGATGCGGCCGGGCCGGTACTTTCACGTGAAAGTGAACCTGCTCAAGTACTTACTGTAGAGTGCCTGACGTCTCGACAAGTTGGGTTGTGTTTGGAAATATGTAAGGGGGTTATGGTCAGTGACCACTGTGATCTCCCCTTCTGCTTCCTCCAGGTAACATCGCCACACCTTGAAGGCATGCACAACTGCAAGGAGTTTTTGGTAACCTGTCATGTAGCGAGTTTCTGCATGAGAAAGCTTTCGGCTCTCAAATGCTAGTGGATGACCATCTTGTATGAGGACAGCTCCGACACCGACAAGTGATGCGTCATATCTGAGTTCCCATGGCTTCTTGGTGTCAGGAAGGACAAGCACGGGTGCTGAGGCTAGCATCTCCTTGACTTTGTTGAAGGCTGCCTCACATCGTTCTGTCCAAAGCCAAGCGAATGTCTTTTGTGTGAGACTTGTGAGTGGGCTGACCAAGGTGGAGTAGCCCCTCATGAAGCGTTTGAAATAGTTTGAGAGGCCAAGAAAATATCTGATCTGGCCCACGTTCAAAGGACGGGGCCATTCTTTCACCGCTTGTACCTTTCGGGGGTCCACACGGGTGCCTTCATCACTCACAATATGTCCAAGGTACTCAAGCTCTCTGTGTGCGAATTTACACTTGCTCATTTATGCAAAAAACTTGCTCTCACGTAGAATATCCAACACCTCTTACAGATGCTTCTTGTGCTCCACTTATGTCTTGGAGGAGATGAGAATGTCATCCAAGTACATAAACACGGACTTCCCCAGCTGATTACGGAACACGTTGTTCATTACGGCTTGGAACGTTGCTGGTGTATTTGTTTTTCTGAAGGATAGCACACGAAACTGATAGTGTCCCAAGTGTGTATGAAAGGCAATCTTTGGTACATCTTCCTATGTGATTCAGATCTGGTGATACCCTTGCGAGAGGTCAAGTGATGAGAAGATTTTTTCTCCTTGTAGTTGATCAAAGAGGTCCTCGATTTGTAGCAATGGATAACTATTTTTCACTGTAAGCTTGTTCAGTGTGCGATAGTCCACGCACACTCACAAGCCTCCATCCTTCTTGCTCACAAAAGGGGTTGGTGCACCAAAGGGAGGGCTCAATCCATCCCTTATGCAGGTACTCTTTGATTTGTGTTTCAGCCTCTTTTCTCTCGGTAGGACTGAGCCGATTCATGCCCTGGAAAGGTGGTGTTGTAATGGACTCTAGTGGGATTGTGCGACATACTTCTCTCACCAGCAGCAGTCCATCTGGGGGTTCTTGAAACACATCTTGAAAATCTGAGATGATGGTCTTCATGTTGTGTGGGATGTCACGTACATGCTCTTCTCCTGTTTTTTGTAGTGTGGCTAAGAAGACAGGGCATCCTTGTCGCAATCTTCGCTTCACTTGTATTGCAGTCAACGCAGCATGTGTGTAGTTTTCAGGCTTCTGAAGTTGAGGTATTGGTGAGATGGTGATCTTCCGTTGTTCTTTCATCACTTGCAATTGTTTTGACTCGAAGTCGTTTTTTGCCTTGTGGCTCACCAACCAAGGATCTCCCAACACGAAATCAAATGGGTCCATCAGGTCAAGAACCGTGAGACGAGTCTTTGTGCTCTATCCTCCAAGGGAGAGCCGCACCACACAATCACTGATGATTGGTACTTCTTGGTTATTGCCCACCAACACGTTTCCTTGTCAAGGGGTGTATCTTAGACCAACGGAATTCAAGAATGTACTATTCACAAATGAATCATCAGTCCCAGTATCACCAAGGATTCGAGCTGGTGCTCCATTGACACTTCCTCGAAACTGCATGGTCATATGTGCACTAGCCTTCCGTACAAACAAGCTCACTGGCAGCTTTGCCTGCAAGTGATAGGAGCTTTGACGTAGCTCCACATTAGAGCCCACCTTCTCCCACATGTGATGACCACGTGCAAAGGTTGCAAGCAACCTCTAGTCATCTGTGACATGTCATTTCCTTCATGTACGGGCACAACGATTGTGACTGCGGTCAGTAACTGTGTCTCATGAGCTTGTTGTGCCTCTTTGATGATGTCATCCATTTTTTCCCTTGTAACTACGACAAGGCATGAACAGTTGTCAAGATTCTCCTTTGTGGCGTACATTAGTGGACAAAAACGGCCGAAGTAAAGAGAGTCAGATTGGATGAATGATGAAAACATTGTTGAAAAGCATTACGATGACAATAACGCAAGTCGCTTTACATTGTCATCTACAAACATAAATGTCCTCTCTTTGTCCATACCGTCAAGTCTCCCGGGCAGTCGTCCACTGTCTACTGCTGGGGGTGGCGAAAATCCTATTGGAGTCCACGTGGATCCATGCCATGGGGCTCGTACCCCTCAACCTCGTCTGGCACACGAGGGCATCCACGACCCCGCTGTTGCCCACGCACTCGGATCCTTTGAACAACTCAAGAGACTGGTTGTTGCTGCCCTCCAGGTGCACAGCCAAAAGCATCGTTGCCTCCTCGAGGTCCAGCGAGTTGCCTGCCTGGAGCACCTGCTGGTGCTCCATCACCGCCGCCCTGAAAAGGACGTGCACCGCCCTGCTGGTGTCCCAGCATCCTTTGTCGGTTCAGGCCCCCATGAGGCCTGTTGCCTTGTCCTTGAAGGACAGCTGGCCCTTGTGGAGGACCATGTTGCTGACGATGCGGGAAATTCCGTGCAATGTGTCTTGGTTCGTTGCACTCCCTACAGGTGAAAGTGCCACTTTGCTGAGCCTTATGATCCTCGAAGCGAGCTTTCTTGGGTTGTCCAATCTGTCCATTGGAAGGACGTTTGCTTCCGCCATTCCCAAGGAGGCTCAATGTCTCATTCCTTGTTGTATGCACTGGAGGCGACGTATCCCACAAGGCCGAGTTCTCATTGTACGTCTCGAAGACGTACTTTGTCACTGCTTACGGACTCGTCCACCGCTTGTGGTCCTTATCAGTAATGCAGTGGAACTTCAGCTGTTGGCTGGCCAACCCATTCAAGAACAATGTAATATTTTCCTCCTCTGTCATGCGTCGCGGCTGGACACGCTTGGCCGTGTCATAAAAGTGATCCACATACCGGCTTAGGGTCGTGATTCCCTGCCTGAACCTCTCCAACTCGACCTTTGCTTCGTGCGAGTCGATAGGGTGAGAGAACAACTCTCCCATGAGCTCCTCGAACTCCTCCCATGTGGGGTTTCCCTCCTGGTTCTTTGCAAACCATATCTTTGTAAGCTGCTCAAACTGCTCACGGTTCACCGCAAGCATCCCTTGTGATCCCCAGTCATCCAAGGGGATCTTTTTCAGCTACATCTGGAGTTTAAATCCCTTGAGCCATGTGTGCACATTTGATTTGCCATCGTATCAATCAGCCAAGTCAAACATAGGCCGGCTTGTCATTTTTGCTGCCGGTAGCCCAACGCTAGTGGTAGGCTACATTGTGTCGCGCTGGTTGGCGGCTGAGCTTGCTTGGCGAATTTTAGCCAGAATCTGTTTCAGGCGCTCAAAAGCGCATTCTGCCGCCTCTCCTGTCGCATGAACCGCTTTTGCCTCATAAATCTATGCCACTCCGTATTACTGTGCCTTGAGCATCTCTCGAGCGATGACTTCTTCTTCAGCGCGATGTAAGGTGAAAGCAAGTTCTCTGTGGAGTTTGATGTTCTCATCTCAGAGTTTGCGGTTCACCGTGTGAGCGTGGCTGACATTTATTCTGAGAGAGACAACCATCTTCTCGTGGCCGTGTGCCATTTCACCGATGATGCCCACGACGATGTTGTATTCCTCCCTGCTCAGGTTGTCTTTCAGCCTTGTTACATCTTCCTCGGCCTCAAGAAGGCGGATTGCCTTGAGGAAGGCGCGATGGATGCTTGGAGAGCCGGCAAGGCCCATCCCGCGGAGGTTGTTACTTTTGATGGTGTGTAGGTTAGAACCATCCTTTCACTTTTCAACAGCTCCATGCACAGGGCCGGTTGTCTCGAGCTCTTGCCTTGCAACTTTAACGCGGATACCACGAGTTGGAGATGACTCTCTTCCCCACTCGTCGGAGTCATCCACAAAATGAACACGACGCCTTCCAACCGATCCAGGGATGGTAGTGCATTCCTCTTCTTCCGTCTCGTGTCTGTTATCCTCAGGTTGTTTCTCGTCGCTCTTGTCATCGGTGAAGTCATTTGCTTCGAGCTCGATGGAAGTAGCTTCCTCTTTTTCGGCTACACCATCGTCACATTCTTCATCACTTGTCATCTCATCCTCAGCTGCGGCTTCATCTGGCTTTGTAGGATTCGCGATGTCGGCATCACCATCCACTATGTTGGAAGGGTGTTCAACTTCTGCTGTTGGCTTTAAAGTAGGCTCAAGAGTTCCTTCGAGAGCCTCTTGCTCAAGATCCTCGTGGGCCTCTTCACGTCCCTCTATCGTCTCAAAAATCAAGTGCTCATGGCTATCTCCCACCTCGAGCATGTACGGTGGCAAGCCATAGGGGCGGTCAAGAGCTTGCCCCCGATGAGTCACATGGTCCTCGCCTCGACGCCCGCCCTTTTTCCCATCCTGATGACGTGATGGAATTGGGACGGGATCGTTCGTTCCTCTTCGTAGCGTGTGGCGGATTGGAGAGCGACCCTTACACTTCCTTTTAGGAGCCACTTTTGGAGGCGACCCTCCAAAGAGCGTGGATAAGCTGGTAGCCCGAGTGGCCATGACTTCGGTGATCCAAGAATTTCACGACCCCTTTTCAATGTTGTACCTAGAGTGCACGCTTGCCTTTTGACAATGCCACGTACTTGAAGCCCGCTCTACCCTCCCCTTTTTTTTTGGGGTGAAGCACACTCGCAACTACGTGATGGTACTTTCTTTAAACCCTTTTTGCTTAACAAGATCCGGTCTCTCTCCTTCTTGTAGGTGGAGCTAAGTGCAAAATCCAAGGAGGAGGTTCCTCCACTCCTTAAGAGATTGACTCCCTGAGTTTAATGTGCAGTTTGTAAGGAGGAGCTCCACTCACTCACTTTGAAACTCACACATGTAGTCTTTAATTGTGCCTTTTCACAAGGAGGAGTTTAACTCACTCACTTTGAAGACAATACACTCTAAGAACTACCACACCACTCTCCTAATCAAAGAGGAGATTTACTCACTCAATCTGAAAGGAGGTTCAAGAGGTAAGGAGCAAAAAGGAAACCACAACATGCAAAGATATTGATATGACCTAAACTAGCCACAACCAAGTGAAAAAATCAGGTCTCTAACATCTTAGAAAGAAATAGAGCTTTCTAATACGAATCCATGAAAAAAACGGCATGTCAATTGGAGCTTTCTTGTGGAAGTGATGAATTTTTGAAGTTTTTGGGCCCGGGTCCAACTCTCGTCCCGTTTTTGGCTCCTCTTTGACGACGACGACCTCCACGGAGTGGAAAAACGTGGGCGGCGGCTCAGTTCGCCTTTCCCACAGTCTAGAAGTTGCTGTCGCAGCAGGGGGCCTCGCTGTCGCGGCGGAGGTGGCTGTTGTCGAAGCTGGCTGTCTTGTCTCTCCGCCGGGGCCCGTTTTGCGCGTCAGGATGCTTCTACGACCGTGTTTGCAACTATATGCCAAGCGAGGGTGTAGAAGCAAAATCTGTGGATTTTGCAACCCTCATTGGGGTCTCCTAGCGCGTCTCACATGGTAGACTTGTCGCGGTCGGCTCGACAGGGTCACGCCATGAGACAAGTGTGTACTAGGGCTGTGGCCGAAAGACGACTGGCTCTGATACTAGCGTAGAAATCGGTGGAGTACGTCGCATAAAAAGGGAAGAGCTCTCGGTGTTTCAGTCGCACATGTTCACAAATGAGGTCAGCTCTACCGACGATGCCCGTTTGTCACACGGGTCTCACCGCGTCGCGTCGTCATAGAGCGCAACTACCCCTTTCGAAGCTACGACGTATATTCGTGCACAAAGTTATGACTATGTTACAATCGTATCCATTGTGATACCCACTTCATTTTGTGCTCTCTTTCCTTTTTGCTGAGATTCTGATTTGTACAACTTTCTTCCCATCGATGGAATATCTATAGGTTTTACAAAAATCTCTCACGTGCTTCTAAACATTGCCGTCTATGATGCATCTCTTTACAAAATGATGCATCGTGACATCTCATTCGCGATTTTGGGTCTTTCTCCTTGCGGAAGTCGGAATGTGACCTCAGGACCCCTTTTGTCTTTTGTAACTGCCACATGGATCCCAAACTTGACCGTGCCAGCCGGCATGGTCAGAGTTTGGCTAGCAGTTTTGACTTTAGGTTTACGAAAACGTCAAAACGTTTTCGCTCTACATTAGCGTAGACGCTGCCTGGGTTTTGGCACCCATAACTCCTCACTGCTACTTTTCTAGCCAATTCAGACTGCACGACTGCGTTTGCACCGTGTGTAGTATGGTATGGTCGAGTGTTCAGGCAAAACGGACGACGTCTGAGTTTTGGGCTGTCGGTCGTCTGGCAGGGCTCACCGAGAAAACCCTGCCTGCCCAAAAATAGATCTGTTTTCTGATTGGCTTGTTATCTGAGTAACAAGCTCTACATAGCTGGGGGGGGAGCTAGAACTTGGTGGGGTCTCCCATTGTTGCTCATTCTTTATTACTAATCAATCACTTCCAATTTTCAGCTGCTTTCTGGCGATCACATTGGCAATCGCGCATTTCTGAATAACAAATACAGAGCACTCAGACTTGGACTCTAGAGCGGTAGACTGAAGGGGGGCAACAGACTAAGCAACGAGCATTGAAGCCCACATGCTGCATCAACAACGCCACTGCCCCAACCTGCGCTCTAGCGTAATTTCGAGCTTGGTGTCAGAGCGAGAGCAAATGAGTAGCAGCAGACGACTGGCGTACAAGTGCCTGACTACGCTGGCAGACCGCCATACGCGTCAGTGCAGGGGAAATGCTGTCAGATTCTTCCCCGCTGCATTTCTCTGCCTGGTGGCGGCGTCAGATTTTTTCCCACGGCCACTGGGCCGGGGGAAATGCTACCAGATTTTTCTGACAAAACTCAACCCCATGTGTAACCCAAGGAGGTAAGCGCCAGGTCGCGTTAGGTACCTGCTGGCGACGATGCACGTGACGACATCATCCAGGTGTAGTGTCAGGCAGCAACAGCAAGAAGCAGCAACAGCCTGTAGTAGTAGCGACAGCCCGCAGCAGCAATAGCATCTTGTAGCAGCGGCGAGCAGAGGCAGCAGCAGCCAGTAGTAGCACCGTTCAGTAGCAGCACCCGGCAGTAGTAGCAGCTTGCAGCTGTAGCAGCTTGCAACCGCAAACAGCACTAGCAACCAGTAGTAGCAGCTCGCAGCAGCAGTAGCGGCAGCCCGCATCAGCAGCAGCAGCAACAGCAACAAGCAGCAGTAGTAGCTGTCTCCAACAACAGCAGTTGGGAGCAACAAGCAACAGCAGTCGGAGGCAGCAGCAGCCGGCAGTAGCCAGCCGTAGCAGCTGCAGCAACCGCGAGCACCACTAGTGGCTGTAGCTTTTCACAGTTTGCTGCTCATAGCGAGTAGCAAGCAGTGAGCAACAAGCTCGTTGCTCGCAACTTGCTGCTCGTAGCTTGCTGCTTACAGCGAGCAGCAAGCTCGTTGTGATGAGCAAAGGAAAGAGAAAGAAAATGGGAGGGAACACTAAACAAATCCCCCACCCCACAACAAGTAGCAGTAGCGACAATAGCGTTGACTACTGATGCAACAAGAGTTGTAGCAGCAGTAGTAGCAGGAGAAGCAGTTGTAGCAGCCACTGTAGCAGCAACGACAGCCCCAGCTGCCATAATAACCGCAACAGTAGCAACAGCAACAACAATTGGTGTTGCAACAGCAGTCGCAACATTAGCAGCAACAACAACTGCAGTAGCAGTAGTAGCCACTACTTCCACAACAGTGGTAGCAGCAGCAGCAGCAACAACAATTGCAACAACAGACGAGCAGCAGCAACAACAGCAGCCGCTACAGACGTCAGCCCTCCTCAGCTGAAGTCATTACTGATGTCAATGTTGATGTCATCAACAAAATAGAAACTTTTCCTACAGCAACAACCCTACAGATAACACAGTAGTAGCTGCTAACGTCAGCCATCCCATGCTCACATCATTGCTAATGTCAACACTGACATCACCAGCACACACAAAAAAAAGTAGTGTACAAGGAGGGAAACATGGCACGGAACAAAGAGGAGTCCTCCTCAGTCGAGGATCCCCCTTCTTGCAACAGCTACATCAGTTGTAGTAGTAGAAGCAGTAGCAGATACTGCCGCTACAACAGCAACAGGAATGGCAGTAACAATTGTAGTAGTAGAAGCAGCAGTAGTAACAGCAACAGTAGCAACAGTAGCGGCAACAGCCGCAAAACGAGCAATAGTAGCAGTTGTAGCAACAGGAGCAGCAGAAGAAGCAGTAGTCGCAGCAGCAAAAACTATAGCAGCAAAAACTGTAGAAGCAGCAACAATAGCAGCAGCAGCAGCAATAGCAACAACACCAACACCCTGCAGGCTCTGACGTCAGTCATACTGGCTCCACATATCCGCTCACCGCCTTACGCCAGTAGCTTGTAACACTGACACAGAAACTAGTGGCACTATAGCTGCCGAAAATGCCACCGCAACAGCAGTTACAACAGCAACATCACCAGCCGTCATTGTAGTAGCAGCATCAACTGCCGCAGAAGTGGTAGTAATGGTAGTAAGCACTGTTTCTTCCACCCGAACACGTAAGCCCTGCGGTCTCCTATGCCACACAGTACTTAGCGCAGCAAGACACCCAACGCCAATAGCAGGCGGTGACGTCAGTCCTAGGCCCCATTCTGGGTGCTGGCCTTAGGCCAAAGGACTTTGAAACCCCGTTGTCGCTGCTTTGGGCTGGCGACCAGCTCCATAGTTGGGAGCTCGGCTTCCGAATCTTCGCACAGGGCGAGGGCTTGTGGTCCAACTATTTCCCGCCCTTTGAATCCACCCACGCTGACCAGGTCTATAATGTCGGTCTCGCTGTGCGTGCCCTTGTCTCTCTACCCCCCCCCAGCCAAACGCCTTGCCCTTGAGCCCTTCCTCATTGACCTCACCACTGGCACACTTCCTGACCCAGCAGCATCCTGGCACGTACTCACACGCCCTCATCGCCACCATGCATCGCCACCGCAAGCGCCGCCTTGCCACCGTTGCCGTGACCGTCACTACTCTTGCCTCATCTACGCCGCTTGTAACGGCCCTACCGCAGCCTCCTCCGCAGCCGTCCGCACCCGCTCCTTTGTCCTCGACGTCTTCCTTCCCCCTCCTGGACTCCGGCGCCATCACACCGCAGTCGGTCTACTCCTTCGGACCCTCCGGTCGCTACCGCCAGCTAGAGTAGTTCATCGCACTTTAGCTCAGCCTTCCTCGCCCTCCTCCCCCGGAAAGTGTGAGTTGCGTAGTTGCTAGTCCGTCCGTACCCTACAGGACAGAGTTGGTACTACAATCATGTCCTGTATCTCCATCCATCTTGTCCTCTGTTGTGCCTTGCCCCCCTGGTCCTCTTTGTAATGATGTCACCTGGCTAGATGAATGGTACTCCTGGTTCGTACCTTTGTCCACTTCATCACGTTGCTCGCTCATTGCCATGTGATTGTCAGCGACATGGCCACGCCGGTCAAGGATTTTTCAGAGACCTGGATCATCAACTCTGGGGCCATGCATCACATGACGACCTCGCGCAAGGCTTTTAGTGCTCCTTGTCCGATCACCGATGTCACCGGGGTTCGGACAGGTTCTGGCCAAGTGTCACCCGTTTTTGGTGTCGGCGTCGTTTGCTTCCGTGGTCCAGCTAGTGATGTCTTCTTGACTGATGTTCTCTTCATCCCTGGCCTTGAGCTTAGCCTCCTGTTTGTCGCCGCCCTTGACCGCATGAGCATGGAAGTTCTGCATGCGCGTGGTGTGGACACTGTGTAATTGCGTCCGTCCAGCCATGTCGTTTTGCATGCCATCGCCCGTGGCAACTTGTGGCACATACCGCACTTGTCTGCCTCTACCTCTGTCCCCTCCTCGTCGGCCGATACTGGCCATGTGTTTGTTACTAGCACTATGTTTCCGTAGCACACACGTCTCCTACATTGCCGCCTCTGTCACTTCCACTCTGTTGTTGTTGATAGCATGGTTTGCACACAGCCAGCCAAGGGTCTTGACCCAGCCTCCTTTCCTCTGTCGTGTCCCACCGAGAACATTGATTGCACTCAAGGCAAGATGCACCGTTCCACCTACCCCCTCTCCACCTCTAATACATCCACCTCGCTTGACCTGGTTCACTCTCATGTCATGGTCCCCTCCCGACGGAGATAGTCGGCGAGCGCGATCGTTACGTACTGACACTTACGGACGACTATTCTCACTATCGTTGGGTCTTCTGCCTTTGGCATAAGAGCAACGCTCCCACCATTCGAGATTGGCTTGTCCGTGCTGAACACGAGTGTAGTCGCCCTCTCCATCGCTTCTGTTATGATCGCGATGGTGAGTTTCTAGTGGAGACCACACTCTTTCTCGCCTCCCATGGTGTCCATCATGAGATGCTCACACCTTACATGCCAGCGTAGAAAGGCGTCTCTGAGCGATGGAACCGCCCCATGGCGGACACCGTCTGCACTATGCGGGTGGAATCCGGCATCTCTGATGGCTTCTACTTTGAGGCCATGACCTACATGACGTGGGTTTGGAACCGGATTCCCCACAGACCAATACCTCGTCATTCCACCCCATACCAGCACTGGTGTGGAGAACACGCGGACCTACGTCCGGCGCGGGACTAGGACTGCGTCGCCATCATGTGGTTGCTTGTCCCACACCAAAGTTGCAAGCTTGAGGCTTGTGGTTGTCTGTGCACCTTCCTTGGCGTCTTGCATCAGTTGAAGGCATGGCGCTTCTAGGATCCCGCCCGACACTACATCATCGAGTCCCGTGATGCCCTCTTCTTTGAGGACATGTTTCCCTGCCAACTCGTTTGCTTTGGCAAACGAGTTGACAGGGAAACATGTTGGCGTCAATGTTCCTTCCGTCGCGTGGGGAAGTGGTGGGTATGTCCTTCTTCCAGCGGCGTCTAGGCTTTCCATTGTCTGCGACCGTGGGTCTGTCTTTGCTGGCCGTCCTATCTGTGTCCTTTAGCCCATCAGGGCCGGCTGCCCTGTCCGTGTCCGCCAATCCCTGAGGGCCGGCTACCCCATCCTGTGTCCGCCAGCACCTCAGGGTCGGCTGCCCCATCTCTGTCTGACAAATCGTGAAGGCCGTGTGCCTCATTCATGCCTGCCAGCCCCTCATGACCGGCTGCCCCATCTATGTCTGCCAGCCCCTCAGGGCTGCCTGCCCCATTTGCATCTGACAGCCCCTTAAGGCCGGCTGCCCCATCCACGTCCGACAACCCCTCAAGGCCGGCCACCCCGTTTGTGTCTACCAGCCCCTCAGGGCCGGCTGCCACGTCCGTGTCCGCCAGCCCCTGAGGGCCGGCCACCCCGTCCGTGCCTGCCAGTCCCTCAGGGCCGGCTGCCTCGTCCGTGTGCACCAGCCCCTCGGGGCCGGCCGCCCAGTTTGTGCCTACCAGCCCCTTAGGGTGAGCTGCCCCATCCGTGTCTGCTAGTCCCTCAGGCCCAACCGACCCGTGTGTATTGGCGCGCTATATACGTGGTCTGGGCGGGAGCCTCAGACCCAAGCCGACAATGAGCACTTAGGCCGCCTCCTCACATCCTCTCACTCCACGACCCCTAGTCATCCCACGAGGTTCCTCACCTCATGCCAGATCCACTCCCGCAGTCGTGAGTAGTGACCCCGGCACCAAGGCACTCGGCTTGGCCAAACTGTCTGTCATCGCCGATCTACATCCAGGGTCAGCTGTGGACTATGCCTTGCTCCATCAGGGGTACCGGTATGCCATTTTGGCCACACTCAAAAGGATTCCACCAGGATCATGGAACACACACGCCCTCACATTCCACCCCTCAGAGCAGCCAGAGGACCCAGTGTTACTCCCTCACTGTACTTATTCCCTCTATGGTGTGGCCATGACTGCGCAAGGCATGCCGGTGCAGAGAGTGGAGGCGACGGACGGTGACGGCACGCGATCCCTCCAGCTCCACACAAGTGGTCGCCTCCATCCTGCCCGCATGGCCCATCTCCATCTCGCCTGAGCTCGACGTCGTTACCTCATGCTCCGTCTCTCTTGCCAAATCTATCTGTGGCTCACAGCTAGAAAGTGACATATTGTAGGCCTTGTGTTACGAAACCTACTTGTGACCTGAACCTTGGCATGTGGGTAGGCCTAGACTGTGTCACTTTTGCTAGTCTTAGGGAATGATGTGTTTGAGCAGGGTGGGTCCCTGCTCGCTTGTTTTTGGGGCACCGAGGGCTTTCGCCCCGGTTCGTGTGACTTGCCGGCGAGCTTCGCTCGCCGGCCGATGGGTGGAGCTCGAGTAGCGAGCCCCACCCGTAACAGCTCTGTAAGCTGTTACTAGGATTTGCCACTCACGTTTTTTTCTATGGCCGTGCGCTAACCCAGCCCTATCTCCCACTAGACACAACCATTTTGCATGCCGCAAGTTGCGTTGGGTTTGTGACAAGTAGTACATGGTATCAGAGCTATGTTAGACGCGAAACAGTTACGGATCTGATCGGCGCCTAGCAAAAACGGGGGCGGTCGCGTGGCGCACGACAGTAGACCCGCGTGACTACCTCAACCGCAGGTCGCGCATGTGTCTAGGCGCGTCGAAGTCACTCCCCTAGGCCGCACACAGAGTGTGGAGGCGGCGGGAAAAGGGGGAGAAACCATAGGGGCAGAAAGGGGCAAGGGAGAGAGGGCCCAACTGCCGTCCCCACCCATCTAGGGTGACGGCGGGGTCTCCCTGCCCAGAGAGCAGTTGCAGAGGCCAAAGACCACCTGGCAGGAGCCCTCAGACCAGCAGAGGCGTTTCCAATCGAGCCTTGGGCTCGCGGCAGAAATCTGGGCCCAAAGTGGGCCCGGCGAATTGCTGCCAAAATTTTCTTTGGCAGCAACACAAGGGCAGCAGAGCCCACGCCGCCATCCTAGCTTCCTTTACTTGCAAAAGGCACTATGATTGCAGCAGCATCTGTGCCAGGAGGGGCTGGCGCCAATGCCGAAGCCGTTGCCGGTGCCAAAGCCGGTGTCGGCACTGGCGCCGGCACTGTCTCAACGGGAATGATGTGGGAGGATTTGAGCAAGGTCTTATCCCAAGGACTTGACGCCGCCGCCGCCCGGCGTGCGTGAATTTCTCTCCTGGAAGGACGTCTTCCTTTCATGGGCGGCAGAACACGGGCTTGAGGACTACTACCTCGCTCCACCGCCCAATGCGACAGATGCACGGGTGCTCCTCCACACCTTCAATGCACTCGTCCGTGCACTCCCAGAGGATCAGCAGTATTCGATTCGTCATTTCCGCTTTGGCGGAAAGGGGGAGGATCCCACCAACCCGCGCAAAAAAGCACGCCCCCTTTCACTGCTGCACACCCTCCCCGTGGTGCCACCCTCTGAACCATCCACACCCAGTGGCTGTCGAATGGACACGC
>SZWC01007678.1:111766-125125 GCA_023375785.1 Penium margaritaceum | reverse complement strand
TGTGTATGTGTATGTGTATGTGTATGTGTATGTGTATGTGTATGTGTATGTGTATGTGTATGTGTATGTGTATGTGTATGTGTATGTGTATGTGTATGCGTATGTGTATGTTTATGTGTATGTGTATATGTATATGTAAATGTGAATATATATGTATATGTATATGTATATGTACATGTACATGTACATGTGTATTTACATGTTTATGGACATGTATATGTATATGTATATTCTTGTATTTGTACATAAAATTATATACTTATATGAAGTCTTAACTGAAGATGTGTACATATGTGTATGTATTTTGTGCTTATCTATTGGTACATCACACTGGGATTAAACTGTTTCTTGCAGACCACAAGATCCACATGAGATTTTTTGTATGTTCCTCATAGATCACGCAGTACGTTGAAGGTTAGCCCAAAACATTTGGTCAACGTCAAATTCTACGGGGTAGCGGAGGGTTTCTATTTGATGAATCTTCTTTTGAGGACGCACTTGGCAAATAATTCTTGTTGGGAAGTTATCTCTGGCATGGAAACATTTCTGTGAATCAAGGTGCCGGTGTGGAGCAGCTCGATGTGAAGCGAGCTGCGTGCTGGCCGAGCGATCTAGCCTTGACCTTACTCCCCTCCTACAGAGGTGCTGGAGTGTACATGTTGTTCGTTCATGTTTTTTGGGGCGAGCTTCAGAATTGGGGAAGGGAGGCCAAGGTTTTGCCAGTCTCCAGCAGATGGAGGTTTCCTGGCTTAGGGTGGGGAAGTGAAGAGAGCGCAGGGTGGAGGGTGTTACAGGGGGAAGCTGGTTGGATGTCTTATTTTTGTTCATAGATTCAGATTGGTTTTTTAGTAGTATGAGTGTGAAGAAGTGTTGAGAGGGTTGTGCTGTACTCTTAAGTGTTTTGGGAAATTTTCTCTGTGTTGTTAGTCTATGTGTTAGTAGGAAGGAGTGGGGGTGTGTTCTTGTGGCTGGGATGTCTATGCCATATCTTCTCTGGTTGTGATGGGAGAGAGAGGCTGCTTGTCTTAGAAGATGTGGAGAATTTCTGATCCTGACAGGTTTGTGCATTTCATGGTTATAGGGTCTCAAGGGGGGGCAGGGCAAGATCGTTTTTCTTTTCCTCTTGTTTTGGGCTTGTTCTGATCTGTGACAGTCCAGATTTTGTCTCTGGGGAGAGCAATTTGTGATGGGAGGTTGTAAATGGGATTGAGGTAGATTGGGCAAAGGGCGAGTAGATTGTGTGTAGTTCTTTTTATAGGTTGTAATTCAAACAGAGAAAAACACACATTGTTGAGAATCTAGCATCAAGCACCACCAGATTAGTGCTATTGAGGACATCCGCCTAACCATGCAAGTGGATCTGTGAGTGCCTACACCTCTCCTCCTAAGTGCTTCTTGGCATGTGCCCGTGGAATTCTCCTTTGGATCCCTCTTTTCTGCTACCAAGTGGGGCTTGGGGTGTTGGTATGATGGAATAGATAGGATGCCCATGTTGTGTGGCCGTTGTGAGAGTCCTGCATGGAAACAACAGCTGGAGGTGAGTAAAGGGGAGGGGTATGAGGAGCAGATATATGTGTGGGTTGTGAGATTAGTATGAACCTGGAGGGGGGTGGTTGGGCGCCTGAGGTGAAACGGAACTTCTCCTTCAGCTCCTCGAGGGAATCGTTTGGGTTGATGAGAAGCTGGTCGTCAGACGCTTTCGCTATGTACGCCTTCCGAGCGTCAGCATGGGTCCTTGTTCATGCGTGAGCCCGGAGCTCTGTGAGAGTCCGACCGGATGCTTTGTTGAACTTGCGGTAGATGCAGACCCAGGGCACAACCTTGCGTCCGGAGCTTGTGAAGAGGATGCCTTTGTCCGCCTTCCAGAGTCCGGCCTTCTCAGGGTTGCTCAGTCGACGACCTATTTGGTGGTGGGTGTGAGACAGGAACGCTTTTAAGGCGAAGGTATATGCCAAGCTTTTGACAGCCAAAATTGGGTGGGGGGGGGGGGGGTGGCTTACAGGTATATGCCAAGCTTTTGACAACCCTGATGCACCCACTTCAGAGGCACGACAAGATTCAACACAGTTGCTTCACGACCAGCAGCACCCTCCACAAAAACTTACAGCAAAAAGCTACGCTACAAACTTGCATGGCAACAAGGCACAACACACAACTCTCACCAGCAACAACACAAGGAAAATTCCCTCCATCACATCCCCGACATGATTTGGACAAAACTACCACTGACACCCCCAACTTAACATTGGAAACACATCTATCCTACACTGCTCCCGACAAGGCAATCCTACTACCACTACGTCCTGCTTCTCACCCACAGTTTTAGCATCTCCACCCCCTTATTCCCTTGCAATAAACTTCACAACAAACGTCAATGCATACGAGATAAAAAAAACTCGGCAACATTTAGATAATCACAATGTGCCAAATTCTATGGACCACCCTCCTCACCAAACCTGCACGGACTTGCAACCGACCCCTAGAACCAATCCGTACCCTCCTCTTCACATTCCTCTCAAACCACCAGTCAGAACCCCCAAAATCACCCTCACGACCAGTCCACACTCAGTTGGATACCATCAATCAACATTACACTCTGGCCCCAACTTAAACACCCCTATGGCTCATGCCCTCCGGCCACATTAATACCTCCACCCAACAACGTGCCTCCCCCCCTACTTGCCCCATACTACACCCCCACACCAAACGTCCCCGAATAAAGAGAAAACCGATCCACCAACCCAAATTTCCTTCACAAAGGAAACGCACATGTACCACCAAAGAACAAAATTCCACCCTACCCTCCCAAACCCCAACACTACAAACAACGTCACAACACAATACACAAACTAAAAAACGCAAACTGGTCTGCACAGATATCTCCCCACACAAAACACCACCGGCACCAAAGCCTCAAACCATACAAATCTCTACCCTCAACATCAACGACCTGGAAAAACGGGAAAAGGTCCCTTTTCTACCCAATTTCCTCCAAACACATACACCAACGATCTGGTGCCTCACAGACTCCCACCTAACACGTACAGAATCAATCCCTCAACTTGAATCCAAACTAAAGAGGAAAAGCATCACTTTCCCATCCGAATCTACCAGAACTGGAGGCATCCTCCTTGTTTATGACGACCACAAGCTCTCCCTGGTAGACCAATCCACACGAGGAACACACATAATAGGCCAGTGCGCCTTCCAACACCACCAGAAGACCGTCGTTGTCACAGAAGTCTATGTACCCCTAAGCCTTAACAAGAGAAAAGCATTCTGGGGGAATTGAACACCTTCCTATCCCATTACTGCTTGGTGATGTCAACACCACCTGTGCCCCCATTGATAGAAACCCCCCAAAAACCACCAAGGATCAATTCCTTCTCTCCAAACTACTCACGGACCACAACCTTGTAGACTCCTACGGCGCGCTTCACCCCAAGAAACTGGAATTCACATACCAATCCCCTAGTCACCATGCTGCAGCCAGACTCAACAGATTCTATTATTTCACCTCAATGGTCCCAACCCTTTCCCACACTCACCTGGCTGTACCAAAAAACCTATCAGACCACATAGCCGCCCCTGAAATCACCCTACAACACGCTGGCACCCCAAACCCCCAAACACAGCTTTGGAAGTTTAACGCGTCACTCCTTACTCGACCTTTTATCAGGAAATTGCTCTCCAAACCCCGTACACGACCCTGGCCACAAGATAGAAGGTGGATCCAGAAACAAATCAAAGCCTACAGCATCAAGGAAGCACAAAGGTTCTGCAAAACACTCACCCATCTTCACGCAACAATTGCAAAACTACAACAAAGACTCTGCACAAAACCCCACAACAAACGCCTCCAAAGCCTCCTACAGCGCAATTAACATCACCTCCAAAAATGTATCCTGAGAGCAAAACGTATTCGCCACCATTTGGCACAAATCAAACACACCAAAAACTTAGAACAAGCATCGCAAGTGCTAAGCAGCCTCATAAAAGACAGGCAACAAGCAACCAGGATTCAAGCACTACGGGAAGAGGGATCACCTCCAACCACAAACATTGCAGAAATGAGTTGCATCGTTATGTCATTCTACACAAACCTGTTCACCCACCAAAACAGCTACCGTTTTCCTCCACACCTGCCCCGACTTCCTTAACTCCCATCTTAACATCACGTAACACTTACCACCCTCATTACAATAGAAGAAAGTATATCCACCATCAAATCCCTTCCCCGTNNNTTATGTCATTCTACACAAACCTGTTCACCCACCAAAACAGCTACCGTTTTCCTCCACACCTGCCCCGACTTCCTTAACTCCCATCTTAACATCACGTAACACTTACCACCCTCATTACAATAGAAGAAAGTATATCCACCATCAAATCCCTTCCCCGTTGCAAGAGCCCAGGTCCGGATGGTCTCACAGCAGAATTTCACAAACATGCACCGGAGGTCTATGCCCCAGCGCTTCTAGCCTTTTTCTTAAACGTACTCCAATACCCTGAGAACCACCCAGAATTCACAGACTCCATTACTGTCATCCTCTTTAAAAAGGGAGACCCCACCCTAATGAAAATCTACCGCTTGATCTCCCTTCTCAATACAGAGTACACAAACCTCACAAAAATCCTCGCCAACAGACTCGAAAAAGCATTGCCAAGCATAATCAGCCCAGAACAAACAGGCTTCGTCCACAGAAGGAATATTAAGGACACCCTCTCTTGCATCTTGGACCTACAACATTGGTCTTCTCACACCAAATCAGGACTTTTCTTCCTCCTAGCTGACTTCGAAAAGGCCTATGACACACTTATCTGCCCACATCTCTTCCGCACCATGGAGAAAATGGGATCCCTACCCATCTTTACGACATGGATAAAAGCCACACTACACAACACTCGCACTTGTTTCCTCATCAACGGCCAACAAACCACCTAAATCCAGACACTTACGAGGGTTCGACAGGGATGTCCCATGGCCCCTCTACTCTTCATCACTACAATGGAACCCCTCAACCAACTCCTTAAGACACACATCCCACGCCCACTCAACTCGCTACACTATTGCCCATGCCACACAGCTTACGCGGATGACACCACCATCTTCCTTACCTCACCCGAAGCATGGAACCAGGCAATTCTTCTACTCAACCAGTGCTTTGTAGTTACCGGCCTCAAAGCCAATAAAGACAAAACCCTCCTCTTTCAAGCCAATAGAGACTCACCACAATGGGACGACAACTACTTCCAACATACCTCAGAACCGCAAAGAGTTCTAGGCATTAGTTTAGACCATGACAAGACCTCCCATAAAATGTGGGAAGGCCTTATGACAAAGCTCCAAGCTGCTGCAGTCTTGTGGCATAACACCCTCAGCACTACACCCACAAAGATAATAGCAATAAAAACATACCTCATTCCAAAATTCCTATACCATTCTGAACTTCAACCCCCTCCTCCAGATATCCGCGTACAAATCAATAATATTCTGCTCAACCTCCTCTTTTCACCATCAAAAGAGAGCTCAGTCAGATTCATAAAAAAAAACATACCAATCACCCCCATGGACACAGGAGGACAGGATGTGTTGTGGCCTACCACTTTGCTCCAAGCACAAAGCGCCCTTCAAGCATATAAACTCCTCCAACCATCACCCAACGCCTGGAAAGAAATAGCCTGCCACTCAAGAAGCCTTCCAAACCATGGACACTTCTTCTTGGCACACCCCCATATCCTAAGAATCAAACCGGACTAAGACACATGGGTCCACTCGGGGTGGCACACCATTCTAAAAAACTTCCACGCCACAGACCCTCAAATTCTTCCTCCATTATTGGAAGGTGCAGAACGACTACAGGAATACATAGCCTTCAACCGCTTCATCCTCAAACCCAATGGCACACCATTTGCTCAAGCCAAATCAGAATGATTTCTATTGGACAATGAGATCCAACTCAGTTACCTCTTCCCCGAAGCAGTGTCCCACTTCTTACAAACCCCTGAGAACATCACAAAAATTCTCCAAAACCATACCAGGGTACTAAATAGAGTTTAAACCTGCATACCATTGGACTGGCTCACACACATCAACAATAGAGTCATAACCGAGATAAGTTAGCACAAGTACTGGTGCCCCACAAGAGACGCCTACCAAGTCCCCTCCCTCATCTACGAAGTCATTGACACCACCTTCCCCTTCACAGCCAAACCACTCATTGTCAACCGGGACCTCTCACTCACACCCGCACCCCGCAACCATACCCAAATTTTCAAACACAACGAATGGACAACAACACACGTCAAAGACAGCTTCTTTCAGGGTTTTGGTAATGACACCATCACCCCTGCTTTGAGAATCGGTACAAAGCACCCCAAACTAGGACAGATATATAAACACCTACTACCCGAAGGCCTCAAACCAATTACACTGTGGTCCAAATGGGATCGGCCCCCAGCGAACCCAACCAAGTTCTTGCTACAATTTTTTAAAAACAACATCATCCCTCCCAAACCGAAGGACATATTACTACGCACTATACTCAAATGCCTCCAAGTGAAAGAACGCCTCAAATTTCTACGCCCACCCTTTGAAAACATCTACCCCTAACACACTGAAACGATGAAACATGCCTTAAGAGACGGTCCAAACCTTCAACAGGTCTCATAGCACTGACCACATTGGCGACTTTCATCTGTCAAACCCCAGCAACAGCACTCACCTTCCACCACCATTCGGCTCGGAAACAATGGTTGCTAGTCCTCCAAGCCACCTCCCTCCACAAAATCTGGAAACTTTGACGTCGAATCAGCTTAGGCAACATAAGGAACCCGAGAAACCCCTCTGCAATCCTCATGCCGCAAATCCTAAAACGTTTCAAATACTATATCAACCTCCACATCCTATACCTCTATTACCAAAACACGCCACTTAGCAAAAGAAACCATCCACCTCCTCATCACCTCACTCACCTTCCACCCAACCATGTGTAAAGCGGACTTAGAAGTCCAACCAGCCCATTTGATTATCGCCCCTTTGGTACGGCACAACTGGATAAAACTCCACAACTTCCACCGGGGGGATGGGTAATTCCACAAGCAGTTTGACTGAACTGCTTGGGAACCCCCGCAATCAACGGTCACGACCGTTGGTTGGAACTACCTTTGATGGTGGACGTTAGTGGATCAAGGCCGGCGGCCTGACTCCCACATACCCCAAGGAACAAAGTTCCTTGGGCACCCACCCCGATATGACTTAAGTCATATTGAATTCAGGGTGTTCAATTCCCTAAAATTTCCCATCGTGAGATGCGGGCAGAGGTTACCCACCACCGAGGCGAGGTTTCAGCCAAACCAAAAAAATAAAGTTACATGTCGGTCTTCTCATGGGATTAAGAAAAGAACGAGGATGAACATGAGACTTGTGTCGCGTACTTCGCATGTGTGGTTTCACGTGCGATTTCTGAGCCTGTCAGAGCATGACACTGCTTTTAGGAAACGAGATATTTGTGCGCCGCCATACCTCGTCCAAAGCGCTATGCCAGCTACCAGCTGAGAAAAGGCCAAATTGACCCGGGGCCCTGGTTTACAACCAGACCTGAGGCGAGGACCCGCATTGCCGGATCCATCAGCGCCGGAGCCTGCACTCAGCCGGCGACCTATGCGAGAGCCCTGCGATGAGCATAACGGTTCGAGAAAGCCGACTCATGAGCCGGTCTCAGGCTCTCCGCCGTCAAAAAAAGGCCAAGGTCGTTTGCATCCTATGTAGTCGCGGTGCATCGAACGGCTCATGAGATTTTACAAGACAAACCGAGGAAAAAGACTATGTTTGCGAATGAAACAAAATCGTCGGTCTCAGCTGCTCACAAATCCGCCGATCAAGTCGTTCGCTTTCTTCCGTCAATGACTTGTGTCGACCCTCGACGCGGCCGGGTCGTGATTCTGACAAGCAGGATCCCGTTCGAAGGGCCCTGTTGTTGCTCAGATAGGCCGACAGGGCTCTGCGGTTGGTGAGATTGGCTGTCGGGGCCCTTTTGTAGACGGAGGAGGGAAATGGGCTTCCTAAGTGAGCCGCTAGGTGAACCCTGGCCCTGAGGTCGAGCTGCCCCTAAAAAAAAGGATTTCGCCTAACGGGCGTTAAATTGCGTTATTTTGCCGTACACCTGGATTTGTTCTCAAAATCAGGAATGGAAAAGAGTTCCAAGAAACCCCCCTTGTCACATTTGGGGGTTAGGGGTTTTATTAAGGTTCGGGCACCTCCCAGTGCCCGCGGTAGCGGGGCCTGTGAGGTTCCCTTTCAACGCAAATTGACGTTAGTTTCCCAAAATGACTCGCACGTGTAAGTATATATTTTGGAAAAGTCGAGAGTGACATGATATCCCGCGAAAGTACTGAGAGTCAACGGTATTGTCTATTTTCCCGAGTTGGCTATGGCGTCGCGCATAACCGCCCTTTAGGAAATGGCCACATCTGTTACATGCAGGAAAAGAAACGTTGACCATACTCGTTACTCCCTGGCAATAGCAGCGCAGCAGGCTCAGCCGCTATGAAGCTGGCCAGATCCGTTCCTTAATCACTCAAGTAGGCCAGATTCGTAAACTGATTTGGGAGGTCGGCCATAGACCTGAGGGATTTCGAAAAGATGGCCAGATGCGTTATACGGCCGCTTCAATAGGACAATGTTTTTTTTTTTTTTTTGGTTTTAAAGATGGTCCAGGCAGAAAATCCCTCCCACCTTCAATACGACATGTGCAGTCTTTTTCCTTTGAGACAGCCTCGCTCGAGGAATAATGGGGTTGTCCAGAGTGGTGAAGGTGGCGACGGGTGTACGACTCTGTCCGCACTCACTGATCGCCGACGTCCTGTTAGCTGCCTACAATACCCCCCAGCTGTAGTGACCGCCGCAGCAGCTGCACCTGCAGCGCCAGCTACACGTTCGCCACCATCTCCACAACCGCCAGCGACAGCAGTACTAGCAGCACGAGCGGCAGCAGGCATCAGCAGCCGTCATGAAGTACTTTCTCACGGGCGGCGGCGGCTTCATCGGATCAACGCTGGTGCGGCAGCTCACGGCGGCGGGGCACGAGTGCGTGGTGCTGAGCCGCAACCCCGACGGCGTGCGCAGAAGCAACAAAGCGCTGGCGGACAACCCCAAAGTGACGCTGGTGCAGGGCGACGTGATTGATAAGGAGAGCATGCGCAAGGGCATGGAAGGGTGCGACGGCTTGTTCCACCTCGCCGCGTGGTTAAAGGTGGGCGCGCCACGCAACGAAGTGCCGCTGGCGGAGAAATCGAACCCGGGCGGTACACGCAACGTGTGCGAACTCATGCTCGAACTCAACATCCCCAAAGGCGTGTACACGTCGTCTCTGATGATCAACTCGGACACGAAGGGCAAGATGGTGGACGAGACGTACAAATTCACAGGCACGCACCTGTCCGTGTACGACAGGACAAAGTGGGAGGCCCACTGGGAGGTGGTGGAGCCGATGGTGAACGAGAAGAAACTTCCGATGGTGACGGTGATGCCAGGCCCTGTGTATGGGCCGGGAGATTCAGGTCCCATCCACGACGTCTTCGCACGATTCCTCACTGGCAAGATGGCTGCCATGCCCTCCGGCACTGAGTTCTGCTGGGCGCATGTGGAGGATGTGGCGCGTGGCCACGTGCTCGCCATGGACAAGGGAGTGGCGGGCGAGACGTACATGATCTGTGGGCCGCGGGGGTCGTTCATCGACGTGATGGCAAAATGTTCTCAGCTCAGCGGCGTGAATCTACCCACCACGATTCTGTCACCAGGCTTCATCCGTACAATGGCGGCCGTCGCCACGCCAATCTCGTACCTCGTCACCCTACCCGCTGACATGCAGCCTGAGATGCTGCGGTACACGGCTGGAACCACTTACATTGGAAAGAATGACAAGGCAAGGAAGGAGCTGGGGTACGAACCGCGGTCGCTGGACGAAGGCCTCAAGGAGCTGGTTGACTACGAGATGAGAAATCTTGGAATCACGCCCCCTGCTGCCGCTTCTGCGCCAGAGTCTAGTTGACTGGTGAAGCAGCGTTCGCTGGTGCAGAAGCAGGAGGTCTGATGGCCGGGCCACCAGATTTCCCAGTGTAAAGGCCACAGTGGCCCTTACACCGGGAGATTGACGGGTGCTTTTATACAATTCTAGAGGATTCGGCAAGCGCTGGAACGTGAAGGGGGCAATAGACCCAGCTGTAAAAGGCCCTTAAGGCTTCTTTCAAGCCGCCCCCTGCAACAATTATGTCGAACTATCGTTTCAAACAGATGGGAGAGATTTCCGTGGTGCGTTTCTTCTTTAGAGATCGTCTGCCATTTCAATTGCTGCTGAAGCTCCTCTTGCTGCTGCTACTGCTGCTGCCGCTGTTGCTGCCGTTGCTGCAGCTGCTGATGCTGCTGCTACTACTAATCCTGATACTGACGCCCTGTCTGTTGCTGCTCCTCCTGCTGCTACCATTCCTGCTGCTTTTGCTGGTATTACTGACGCTAGTGCTCCTGATGTTGCTGTGTTGTTGCTATTGCTGCTGACGCTGGTGCTCCTCCTGTTGCAGCTACAAAAGCTCATGCTACTGCTTTTGCTGCTTCTTCTCTGTTTGCTGGTGCTGCCGCTCCTACTGCTTCTGCTGTCGCTTGTGATATGGGAAGAATGTATGCTAGAAAAACACACTGAGCTCACAAGGAAACAAGAAGCTTCACATGCATCAGTGTTCCCATCCATTGTTCAAAAGGAAAAGGATGTGCTTTATGAAGCGTGAAATTTGAATGAAACGATGGAGAAAATGAAAAGAATGGCCCAGTTAGAATGATGCCCCCTACTTTGTACATTGTTAGATGTAGATTGACTTGATCGTCCCCAAAGCTTGCCAAGTTTTTCTTCAATTTGAAATACACCATCAATGTGTCTCTGCTATTTCCCATGTGACAATGTAGGCTGCTTTAAGACCCATGTATGATGTTTCTGAGAGTGCAGTTTTGTGGGGCCAAAGAGCTTGGATGTCAAGCCAACCAAAGGGTTGACAATCTGATGTCCACGACTTGAATTGTTAGTCTCCCATATTTGGCATATTGGGGGCTTTTGGGGGGCATTTGGTGTTAATTGACAGAGTTGTGGTCTTTGGTCATTAAATCTCCAAACCGTGGGCATGGTTGATCTGAACTGCAGATTGTACCGTTTCTCATTTATGTAGTAGAGACAGGTGGCATCTAAGCAACTTATCCAAGACAAAATGGCCCCTCTTCCTGGAGGGCTTTCTTACAATGATAAGTAGAGGGCTGGAATAACAGTAGCACCGTCCTGTGGGTGGTGATACTGTTTTGTGGTATGGTGGTAGATCTGAGTCCTGACAATGATCAGAACTGTAGCAGATTCCAAACGTGCATACAATTATGACTTCTGTTTTGTAGACACTTTTTTCGCCCAGCTGAAGAGCGTCCACACTCATTTTTAGCACAAGAACGTTTCTGGTCCCTCCGACGCCCTGTGTTGATTCAAATGATGATGATTGGTCTTGCCACCCGGTTAATTACAAGCGGTATATTTATTTGGACGACAAGCTTCAGACAAACCCCCTCGCAGTTTTGAAACAACCACGACGAGCACAGTGACTATGAAACTGTGAACGACGATATGTTTTCGAGCAACCATGTTAAAGTGAACAATACCAAGAATTCATGCACCAGAGTTAATGTGAGCTACACTGACAAATTGATTGAGCAGGTTATTTAGATCAAGATGAGTTAAAAAAAGAATATAATCCCATGATTGCCATGCTTGAACGTAGGTGATTCACTACATTATGTTACTGAATGTAAGGGAAAATATTCTAGGTGATCATGAACGACATCGTATACTTGTGTTATTTTTATGACAGCTTTTTTTACCCCTGATTGTAACTGAGTTCCCATTACTTCTGTGTTTTCACTTTTTGGTAACAAATATGAGAAGAAGTTCATTTTTAATGTTTTAAAAATCCTCTTGAGTGAAAAATTGTTATCTTAATGAACACAAGAAATGGAAATTTTGAATACACACAAGGGGGACTTAGAGAACACAAGGTCAACAGGTGATACCAAGACTGTCGACACACTCTAGAAGGCACCTGTAGGATTTTTATCTAGGGGATCACATTAGGAGGTAGTGCACAAGCAACGTTATGCACTGGATTTTATGGAACATAAAATGGATGGGTGGTGTACATGAACCAAATCCGTGAGATGGAAGGAGATGCGACTACAAGGTGATTGCATGATACCAAGAGTGTTGGTGAGTGTTTCAATGATGAAGTTACACCAAGAAGTAAGGCGTGTGCAACACTACGCAATGTACTTTGTGGAACTCAATTTGGATGGGCGGTGTGCATGAAGGAAATCCTGGAGCGACAGGGCTTGATGCAAGCATAGGGTGAGTGGGTTGTATAAGGACCGTCAGTACACTTTAGGAGGCACGGGATGGTGCTTAAATGAGGGAATCAGTAAGAGAGGTAGGACGCAAGCAACACTACATGTCAGAGATGAAAGAAAGTAATTTGTATGGGCGTTGTGCATAAAAGAAAATGTGGAGCGGGGTGTGACGTGAGCACGGAGTGAATGGGTGATATCAGGATTGTCGGCGTACTCTAGGAGGTATCGGAGGGTGTTCCAAAGAAGGAATGATACCGTGAAGTAGGGCACGTGCAAAACTCCGTGCCAAAATCTACAGAATGCAATGTAGATGGGCAGTGCGCATGAACAAAATTCTAGAGCGGGGAAAGGTGATGCAAGCACGGGGTGAGTGGGTGATGACACGACTGTTGGTGTACTATGGAAGGCATGTAAGGGTTTTCAATGAAGGAATCACACGAGGAGGTAGGGCGCAGACTATGTGTTGAACGGGGCTGTACTAGGGGGAGGAAGGAGGAGACAGGAGGTGTGGGGTGGCGGGTGGAGTCGAGTGGCTCTCGACTCCTGTGAGGGGGAGCGTCGAGGGAGTTAGCCGCGGGGCCAACAGTCGCTCTCGGCTGTGAGGGGGAGGAGGCTCTTGAGGGCTGTGAGGGGGAGAGCTCTCGAGAGCTGTGAGGGGGGATCGAGGCAGAGGGACTTAGTCACGAGAGGAGATCGAGGCGAGAAGGTAGTATGTTTTTTGGAAAGGAATAAATGAGAGGGGAGCGAGGACCGCCCCCTACCGGGTCGGTCTCGCCAGGCACATGACGTCAGCAGGCTGGGGCATGTTGCGCGGCGCAACATGCTCCAGTCATGCAAAGCGCATGCCCATGCCAGTGGCGAGGGGGGCCTTTCGCTCCCTCTCGAGGAGGGGGCGAAAGGCCCCCTCGTTTGGGGCGAGGGCACCACCTGGC
>SZWC01007678.1:98472-109600 GCA_023375785.1 Penium margaritaceum | reverse complement strand
GTGAGAGGCAACGATGAGACGGGTGGGCGAAGGCCGAGGCTGACAAGCTGAGCAACGGCAAGGGTCATGGCATCAAGACGAGCCTCAGTGCGGGCAAGGGCAGCGTGAGGGTCACCAGCAGCAACACCTCCAGCAGCCGCAGCACCACCAGCGGGAAAAGCACCCCCGCCAGCAACCGCACCGCCGACGGCAGCGACACCTCTGGCAGCAGCACCACCACCAGCGGCAGCAGTACCACCACCAGCGGCAGCAGCACCACCACCAGCGGCAACAGCACCACCACCAGCGCCTGCAACACCCCCCGCCGCAACAGGGCCACCGGCAGCGGCAGCACCACCAACGAGACCAGTAGGCACAGCACCACCATCGACGCCAGCCACAGCGGCGCCACCGACACCAGCTAGAGCACCACCACCAGCACCGGCCAAGGCACCAACGGCACCAGCAGCGGCACCGCCGGCAGCGGCTACGCCACCGCCACCGGGTGCAACCATGGCGCCCGGAGCAACAGCGCCACCCAACCCCGCGGGTCCGCGGACGATGCCGACGTAAGGGGGGCGGGCCGCAGGACCACCAAAGGTAGGCAACGCAATGGAGGGGTCGAGAATTGGGCGTGCCGCAAGGGCATCGACAATGGCCGTCGAGAGGAGAGCGTGGGGAGCACGAGGAGGAGCGGGCTGTGGGGGAGGGGGCGGTGGGAGAGATGCACAAAGAGCGGCGAGGGCGGAAGTGACAGCCGCAGCCGCAGCAGACCGAGGGGAGAGGACGGCGGATTCGTCGACGAGGTCAGAGCCATCGGAGGCGGGAGGACTAGGGGTGCGGGAGGAGGCGTCGACAAACTGGGCCTCAGCACGAGCGGCTCTGGCGGCTTCCACAGCTGCTAGAGCGCCGGCGAGACCAAGCTCAGGCATGGCGCTGGCGGGAAGGGAGGAGGAGGGGGCCGGAACGGCCGGTCGAGGACGGTGCCCGCGACAACGGACGGCACCCGCAAAGATGACGACGAGGCCGGAGGGCAGCGGCGGAAGCAGGGGCGACGGTTGCGGTAGCGGCGGCGACCGCCGATGGCGGCCACGGTAGACGGCGGAAGCGGAGGCGGATGGCGGAAGCAGAAGCGGGAAAACGGAGCCCACAGGCCTTCAATTGCTTGATGCCATGTTGAACGGGGCTGTACTAGGGGGAGGAAGGAGGAGACAGGAGGTGTGGGTTGGCGGGTGGAGTCGAGTGGCTCTCGACTCCTGTGAGGGGGAGCGTCGAGGGAGTTAGCCGGGGGGCCAACAGTCGCTCTCGGCTGTGAGGGGGAGGAGGCTCTCGAGGGCTGTGAGGGGGAGAGCTCTCAAGAGCTGTGAGGGGGGATCAAGGCAGAGGGACTTAGTCACAAGAGGAGATCGAGGTAAGAAGGTAGTATGTTTTTTGGAAAGGAATAAATGAGAGGGGAGCGAGGACCGCCCCCTACCGGGTCGGTCTCGCCAGGCACATGACGTCAGCAGGCTGGGGCATGTTGCACGGCGCAACATGCTCCAGTCATGCAAAGCGCATGCCCATGCCAGTGGCAAGGGGGGCCTTTCGCTCCCTCTCGAGGAGGGAGTGAAAGGCCCCCTCGTTTGGGGCGAGGGCACCACCTGGCGCCAGCGCAGGTCAAAGGACGTGCGCTGGCGCTCAGCAGCTGGATTTGCGAGGAAACCAAACCCAACTAGCAGTGCAGGAGTCACCCGGGGCAAAACAAACCTGGCTAGCAGACTAAGCGGAGAGTAGGAATGACCTAGGCGCACCGACACAAGTAGCAACAAAGGTTCACTACTTTAACACTATGCACCAAGATTTATGAAACAAAATTGAGAAGGTAGTATGCATGAATTGAATTTTGGAGAACGGGGTGAGTGGGTGATACTAGGACCGTCGGTGCACTCTGGGAGGCACTAGTGGGTGTTTCAGCAAGGGAATAACACCATGAGGTAGGGCGCAGGCAACACTATGTGCTGAAAATTGTGGAACTTAGTTTGGATGGATGGTTTGCATGAATGGAATTCTAAAGTCAGGAGGTGACGCAAGCATGGAGCGAGTGGGTAATACTAGGACCGCCAGTGCACTATGGAAGGTATCAACGGATGTCTTAACAAGAAAATTACACTGGATGGTAGGGCGCAGGCAGTGTTACATGCCGGGATTTGAAAAACAAGATTTGGACGAGCAGTATGTTTCAACAGAATTCTAGAGCGAGGAAGGTAACACAAAAACAGGGTGAGTGGATGACACCAGTGCAACGAGAATCTTGTGGGAGGCCCCATAGGGTGTCTTAGTGAGGAAATCACACCGTAAGGTACGGCACAGGCAATGCTATCTGCTGGTATTTGTGAAACACAATGTGGATGAGTGGTGTGCATGAACATCGAGACGGTTGACACGAGTGCTGGGTGGGTGGGTGATACCAGGACCGCCGGTGCACTTTGGGAGGCACTGGAGGCTGTGAGATAGAGAGTCACATTGATGTGTGTAGGCAAAGGTGCATGGAAAAATCTTTGAAACGTAATTCAGACGGGCGGTGTCCATGAACAGACTTCAGGAGCAAGGAGTGACACAACCACGGGGAGGGTGGGTAATACCATGACCACTACCACACCCCGAGAGGCACTATAGGATTTTTCAATGAGGAAATCACACCAAGAGGCAGTGCACAAGTAACAATATGTGCAGGAATTTAATGAAAACAGTTTGGATAAGTGGTGTGATGAATGGAATTATAGATTGGGAGGGGGCAATTCATGCATGGGATGAAAGTTCATAGGAGGACCGTCGACATAGTACAAGAGGCACAGTAGGGTGTTGCATTAAGGGTATGACACAAAGAGGTAGGGTGCTAGAAATGCTATGCACTGGAATGGGGGAAACACCATATGTTTTTAACTTATGGAACACAGATTGGATGGGTGATATGCATAAACAAGTTTCTGGAGGGGGGGGGGGGGAGTAAGCAACAGGTGAATGGATGATACCACAACCACCGGCGCACTCTAGGAAGCACCACATGAATTTTCAAGGAGAGAAAAAAAACGGGGAGGTAGGGTGTAGGAAATGCTACATGTGAAGATTCATGAAAAGGTATTCAGATGGGCGGTGTGCATGAAAAAAATTCTGGAGTGAGGGGGTTGATGTGAGCATATTGTGAGTGGGTGATACCAGGATCGAAGATACACTTTGGGAAGTAAAGGAGGGTGTTTTAATGTAGGAATTGTATGCAAAAAAAGGATGCATCAAACAATACGTGCTGAAGTATACATAATACAACATGGATGGAGAGTGTGCACGAACAGAATTCTGGAGCAAGGGGGCTGACGTCAGCATAGGATGAGTGGGTAATAACAGTCCGTCGGTGCACTATACGAGACACCGCAGGGTGCTTCAATCAGAGAACGACAACATAACGTTGGGTGCAAGCAATAGTACATTCAAGAATTTATGAAACACAATTTGGATGGGCAATGTACATGACAAAAAATCTGGAGCGGGGAGGTGACGCAAGCACGGGATGAGTGGGTGATAACAGTACCACAGGTGCACTCGGGGCGGCACCAGAGGGTGTTTCAACAAGAGAATCACAATTCTATGTGCTTGAATTCACGTCATGCATATTGGATGGACAGTGCACATGGATGGGATTCTGGAGCTGGAGATGATGCAAGAAAACAATGTGCGGGTAATGTTAGGACCACCAGTTTACTTTAGGATGCACCAGAGGCTTTTTTAATGAGGGAATAACACTGTAACGTAGAGTGTGGGCAAAAAAATGCACCAAAATACATGGAACACAATTTGGATGAACGATGTGCATGAACAAAAATCTAGAGTGGGGGCACATGAGCACAGAGTGAGTGGGTGATACCAGGACCATAGGCACACTCTGGGAGGCACTGGAGGAAGTTTCAACAAGGGAATAATTCTAAGATGCAGGGCGTAGGCAACACTATGCACAAGAATTATTGGAAACAATTTTGGGTAGATGGCATGCATGAAAAGATATCCAGACCAGGGGGGTAACAAAAGCATGGGTTGAGTGGATGATTCCAGGACTGCATGTGCATTCTGGGAGGCACTAGAGGGTGTTTCAATAAGGGAATGAAAACAAAAACTAGGGCTCAGGAAAAACTGTGTCCCAGAATTTTGGAATGCAATTTGGATCGGCATTGTGCATGAAAAATGTTTTTGAGTGGGAAGGGATTGACGCAAGCTTGGGGTGAGTGGGCGATACCCGAACCGCCCACACACTTTGGGAGGTACCGAAGGTGATGGATATGAGAGTGCCAGAAAGTGACAAAAATAGGTTGCTCGATAAAAATCATCTGGCATGCCAGTTTCATAGAATGTGTTTGACAGGTTCTAACGCACTTTACGGAACTCGATTTGGAGTCCGTTTGAGTGAGATATGGATTTCCAAAGTTTGGAGATCATGGGTCGGGTTCAAGTGACGACCTGAGCACTTTGAGCTCAAAAGGCGGCAGGATTATTGGCCAGGACTGCTGAGAGCGGCCTTCAAGGAGAAAANAGACATAATTCTCTTGTGTGACAAGGTGACTGCCGCTCATCCCGCTAGGCTAGGAGAGTGTGCTAGAGGGTAGACTTTGACAGAGTGTATCTCAGTGCTCCCTAGGCCAAATGAGGCATATAAGGGCTTTTTAGAAAGCTGTGATGATGTAATTTCTCACTCAAGAGTCGATTCAGACATTCGCGTTCTCTGCAAACCTACATTCGCTTCCGTAATTTCTGTCTGTGCAACCTGCAACTCCCTCTCACAAACAGTTGTTCCTGCCTAGGCGGCTCTTAGTGAGCCTGATCACCTCCCTGAGGGCTGCCCCAGTTTCCATCAGTGGTATCAGAGCTAGAACAAGGCTTTGTCGCATCCTTGAGGCATTTCTTGCACCCTGTTGTGTGAGAGAGCCGTTTGTGCACAGAACGTTGCACTACCATGGCGACATCCGCTTCTGTGGTGGCCGGCGTCAACATCGCCAAGTTCGAAGGCAAGAACTTCTTCAACTCGAGCAACAACATGAAGATGGTGCTGATGGAGAAGGGTCTCTGGAGCCAGGTGGATGAGAAGGAGAAGGAACCAGCAGAAAGCTCCCTCTCCCCTGTCGAGGCCCGTACCTACCGCGAGAAGCGTGACCGCGCCCTCGCCACCATCTACCTCCACCTCGCCGAACAGCAGCAACTCCTCGTCCGTGGCATCCTCACGCCAAAGGAGGTTTGGAAAAATCTAAAGTCCACTTATGCTTCCATGTCAATCCTCATGAATATGCAGCTGCGTCGTCGCTTTCACACTGTGAAGATGGATGAGTCCGGATCCATGATTGACTACATCAACATGGTGAAGTCTCTCTCTGACCAGCTTGCTGCGATTGAGGACCCTGTCAAGGAGCGTGTGCTCACGCTAACCATCCTTTCTGGTCTTCCTAGCAGCTACACTCCTCTCATTGTTGCCGTGGACAAGCGTGGCGACAAGCTCTCCCTCGATGATGTGGAGGAGAGCCTGCTATTTGAGGAGGAGCGGCGCAAGGGAGAAGAGGGCGGAAGCGGACTGGACGTCGCTCTCATCACCAACTTTGGTCATCGGGGCGGTGCTACATCAACCAGGAGCAACGGCGGAGGAGGAAAGAAGAAGGGGAACTGCCACTACTGCAAGAAGCCGGGCCATTGGGCGCGCGAATGCCGAAAGAAGAAGGCGGACCTTGCGGCTGGAGTGGGAGCAGGAAAACAGTCCGACGCTTCCGCGAACGCAGCAGATTGGGAGAGTGGATTTGTGACCACCATCCGGGTCCTACACGTCTCCGACACCACCGTCCTGTTCAGGATCATCGACTCGGGAGCCACACGGCACATGACGTGTTGCGGGGAGTGGTTCGTTGTCTACACCGTCATTGAGCCTCGTCGGGTGTACATGGGGGATAACCATGTGCAAATGGCGGTTGGGGAGGGTGAGATTGTGTTTTGTGCTTCCGTTGAGGGCAAGCAAGTGGAACGTCATGTGAATGGGGTGCTCCATGTTCCGGGGCTAGCAGCTAACCTCCTCTCTGTTTCATCTCTCATCTCCAAAGGCATGCAGGTTTGTTTCGAGAATGGTGGCTGCACCATCTCTCCAAGTGCGGGGCGTGTGCTTGCAAAAGCGGACAAGGAGGACGGTCTTTACCGCCTCTACGTGGCATTGGAGAAGGAAGCCGACTCAGCGTTCACAGCGAGAGAGGGAAAACACGACATCGGCCTGTGGCACTGCCGGCTCGGTCACCTCGGCTTTGGCGCCATCATCTCCATGCAACAGATGGTCCGCGGCCTGGAGCTCAAGGGGGTGAAGCAGCCTGGTGCATTGGCTTGTGAGAGCTGCATCGAAGGGAAGCAAGCCCGCTCTCCTTTCACATGGGAAGGGAAGGGCGCGACTGACCTTCTCTCACTCGTTCACTCTGATTTGTGTGGTCCCATGCCATCACAATCCTTGTCCGGCAAGTTGTACTTTGTCACGTTCATTGATGACAAGTCGAGGAAGACGTGGGTGTCATTCCTGGCTGGAAAGGATGAGTGCTTTGATGCTTTCAAGGTGTGGATTGCTGCTGCACAGAATGAGAGTGGCAGGCGGTTGAAGGTGCTTCGCACCGATGGTGGAGGAGAGTACCTCTCCAATGACTTCCGCACCTTCCTCAAGGGTCGCGGGATCAAGCACGAGGTCACCCCACCTGGAACACCGCAGCTGAACGGCGTGGCTGAATGCGCAAACCGCACACTCATGGAGCGTGTTCGCAGCATGCTCCAAGACGCGGAGCTCCTGCCAACCTTCTGGGCGGAAGCGGTCAACACTGCCGTGTACCTGAAAAACCAGAGTCCCACGCGCGCGGTGCCGCTGATGACACCGGAGGAGGCGTGGACGGGACGCAAGCCAACAGTGTCACACCTGAAAGTCTTCGGGTGTGGCGCATTCGTGCACGTGCCCGCCGGCAGCCGTAACAAGCTGGACGCAAAATCGGTGAAGGCCGCCTTCCTCGGCTACGACACCATGGGATACCGCCTCTACAACCTTGCTGCTCGCAAGATCATCCGCAGCCGCGACGTCGTCTTTCAAGAGGAAGTAAAGGGCTGGACTTGGAGCCCTATGACTGCTGTTCCACTTGCTCCCGCACTTGTACCTGAAGTGGGAGTAGTACCGGTAGCAGAAGAGGGCGGTGCGGAAGATGGCGGTGACAGCGGCAACGACAAGGAGGTGGAGGGAGCTGAGAAGGAGAAGGAGCCGGCAGCGGAATCTGATGAGGAGGAGCAGAAAAGCAACGCACAGCAGCTGCCACGACGGTCCGCACGTCTCAACAAAGGTGCAAAGGACAGTGGGGAGCCGCTGAGGCGATCCGAGCGCCTCGCAAGCAAACAGAGGCCGTTGGAGGAGCTGGTGAACCTGTGCACCGTTCCACCACCAACGGAGTCGTCTGACCTCGAGCTTCTCTTCCTCACAGTCACCGATGACCCAGCCACATTCGCTGAAGCCATGCACAGCGCCGAGGCGGCAGATTGGCGTGTCGCAGCAGATGAGGAGTATGGTGCGCTCATGAAGAACGGCACCTGGACTCTCGAGGAGGCTCCACGCGGCAGCCGGGTGATCGGATGCCGGTGGATCTTCAGGCGCAAGCGTGGTGCGGATGGTAAGGTGCTCAGGTACAAAGCACGGCTGGTTGCAAAGGGGTATGCGTAGACTGAGGGTGTGGATTACAATGAGACATTTGCACCTGTCACGAAGTTCCCATCCATCCGAGCGATCCTGGCTCTTGCTGCTGCTATGGACTGGGAGGTGCACCAAATGGATGTGACTTGTGCATTTCTGAATGGTGACCTCGAGGAGGATGTGTACATGGAGCAGCCGGAGGGGTATGTGGTGGAGGGAAAGGCGGATTTGGTGTGCAAGCTTGTGAAGGCCCTCTACGGCCTGAAGCAAGCACCACGAACATGGTACCAGAAGATGGATGAGCAGCTAGCTGGCCTTGGCTTTGTGCGCAGTGAAGCAGACCATGCTGTCTATGGGCGTACACAAGAGGAAAACCAGATCATCATCTTGCTCTATGTTGATGATCTGCTCATTGCATCTGACTCGAAGTCTCTTTTGGATGATGTGAAGCAGTCCCTTGCTGTCAGGTTTGACATGAAAGACATGGGAGAGCTCAGTTACTACCTTGGCCTTCAGGTCAAGCGTGACCAGCAGCAGCAGACTTTGGAGTTGTCGCAGACCACGTACGTGAGCAACATCATCAAGCACTTCAACATGGCAGGATCGCGCAAAGCAACAACACCACTGGAAGTGGGAGCGAAGCTGAGCATGACGCAAACTCCCCGTGGCATGCAAGAGAGCAGCCGCATGGGAGCAGTGCCGTACCAAGCAGCAGTTGGAAGCCTCATGTATGCAGCAGTCGGCACGCGCCTCGACATCAACCAAGCAGTGGGAGTGATAAGCAAGTTCTGCGCGAATCCGGGCGTGCCGCATCGGGAGGCGGTCAAGCGCGTGCTGCGCTACCTCGACAGCAGCAGCAACCTTTGCCTCACCTTCAACGGCAACAACAGTCCCATCCTCATGGGCTACAGTGACACAGATTGGGGAGGTGACCTGGACACAAGGAGGTCAACCAGTGGGTTTGTGTTTGTGCTCGGGGGAGGTGCAATCAGTTGGAGGAGCAAGAAGCAAGAGTGCGTCGCCCTCTCCTCCACCGAAGCAAAGTACATCGCCCTGAGTGAGGCAGCAAAGGAAGCCGTGTGGCTGCGTGAGCTGCTGGCAAGCCTTGGACAGAAGCAGACCACAGCGACCACCATCTACTGTGACAACATGAGCGCCATTGCTCTGACCAAGAACGCCGAGTTTCACGCCGGCACCAAGCACATCGACCTCCGGTACCACTTCATCCGCGAGCTCGTGGCGAAGCAGGTGGTGTAGATCAAGTTCTGCCCTTCAAGCATGATGTTGGCAGACTTCCTGACCAAGCCGCTGGCAGCGCACCGCTTTCAGCAGCTGAGGGGACAATGCGGACTTGTGTGATTTTTATTCTCGCAAAGTGGGAGAATGATGGATATGAGAGTGCCAGAAAGTGACAAAAATAGGTTGCTCGATAAAAATCATCTGGCATGACAGTTTTATAGAGGATGTTTGACAGGTTCTAACGCACTTTACGGAACTCGATTTGGAGTCCGTTTGAGTGAGATATGGATTTCCAAAGTTTGGAGATCATGGGTCGGGTTCAAGTAACGACCTGAGCACGTTGAGCTCAAAAGGCGGCAGGAGTATTGGCCAGGACTGCTGAGAGCGGCCTTCAAGGAGAAAAAACGGCTGGAAGACGTCCAAGAGACTCCAAGAAAGGACCAGTCCATGATTATTAGCAGTGCAGGCCGTGCAAGACATAATTCTCTTGTGTGACAAGGTGACTGTCGCTCATCCCGCTAGGCTAGGAGTGTGCTAGAGGGTGAGCTTTGACAGAGTGGATCTCAGTGCTCCCTTAGCCAAATGAGGCATATAAGGGCTTGTTAGAAAGCTGTGATGATGTAATTTCTCACTCAAGAGTCGATTCAGACATTCGCATTCTCTGCAGACCTACATTCGCTTCCGTAATTTCTGTCTGTGCAACCTACAACTCCCTCTCACAAACAGTTGTTCCTGCCTAGGCGGATCTTAGTGAGCCTGATCACCTCCCTGAGGGCTGCCCCAGTTTCCATCAGAAGGGTGTTTCTATAAGAGAATCACACTAATAGTTAGGGCACCAGAAACATTATTCACCAGCCTTTATGCAACTTACTGTGCAGGAACATAATTCCAAAGTGGAGGGTTGATGTCAACACGGGGTGGGTGGATGATACCATGACCACTGGCGCACTCATGGAAGCATTACAGGGTGTTTTGATAAGGAAATCATACTGGGAGGTAGGACGCAAGAACTGATACATGTAAAATTCACGGAATTCAATTTGGATAAGCATTGTGCATGAAAGTAATTCTAGAGTGGGACGGGTGACGCAAGCACAGGGTGAGTGGGTGGTATTAGGACTACCGCTGTACGGAACACAAGTTGGATGGGTGTTGTAAATGAAAAAAATTCTGAACAATGGGGATGATGCAAGCACGTGGTGAATGGGTAATACCAGGATCATTGGAGCACTCTCAAAGGCATTGGAGAGTGTTTAAATGATAGAATCATACACAAGGTAGGGCACGGGCAACACTACATGCAAAATTTTATAGGATGCAATTTGGATTAATAGTATGCATGAATGGAATTCTGGAGTGGAGGGGGTGATGTAAGCACGGAGTTAGTGGGTGATGCCAGGATCATGAACACACTCTCTGAGGCACCTGATGGTGTTTCAGTAAGAGAATCATAGCAAGTGAAAGGGAACATGCAGCGCTACATGCCAGAACTTATGGAATGCAATTTAGATGAGCGCTGTGCATGAACACAATTCTAATTTGGGGGAGGGGGTGACATGAGCACAGGGTGAGTGAGTGATACCACAACTGCCAGAGTACTCTGGGAGGCACTGGAGGGTGTGTCAATGAGAGAATCGCACTAGGAGGTAGGGTTCAGGCAATGCTACATACTGGAATTACACAATGTAATTTGAATGGACGGTGGCTATGACGAATATTATGGCGTGGTGGGGGGGGGGGGTGACGCAAGCACGGGTTGAGTGGTGGATATCAGGACTGCTGGTGCACTCTCAGAGGCACCGAAGGTTGTTTCAATGGAGGAATCATACCAAAAGAGTAAAGCTATACACCAGAATTTACACAACACAATTTGGATGGGTGATGGGCATGAAAAAAAATGATGGAGCAGGAGGGGTGTCACAAGCAAGGGATGAAGGGGTGATACCAGAAGCACCGGCATACTCTGGGAGGCACAGGAGGGTGATACAATGAGAGAATCATTCATAAGGCTCAGTCAAATCTATTGTAATCACACCAAGAGGTAGGAATCAAGAAATGCTATGTGTTGAGATTTATGGAACTTAACTTGGGTGGATGGTGTGCATGAACGGGATTCTTGAATGGGGGGGGGTGACATGAGCACAAGGTGAGGGGTGATAACAGGACCTCCGGCGAACTCTCGGAGGTAACAGAGGGCGTCTATGG
>SZWC01007678.1:62806-90492 GCA_023375785.1 Penium margaritaceum | reverse complement strand
AGAAAGCTGTTCTAATGTAATTTCTCACTCAAGGATCGATTCAGTCATTCTCTTTTTTTGCAAACCTACATTTGCTTCTGTATTTTCTGTCTGTGCAACCTGCAACTCCCTCTCACAAACAGTTGGTCCTGCCTAGGCGGCTCTTGGTGAGCCTGATCACCTCCCTGAGGGCTGCCCCAGTTTCCATCAGTGGTATCAGAGCTAGAACAAGGCTTCGTATCATCTTTGAGGCATTCCTTGCACCCTGTTGTGTGAGAGAGCCGTTTGTGGGCGGAACGTTGCACTACTATGGCAACATCCGCTTCCATGGTGGCCAGCGTCAACATCGACAAGTTCGAAGGCAAGAACTTCCTCAACTGGAGCAACAACATGAAGATGGTGCTAATGGAGAAGGGTCTCTGGAGCCAGGTGGAAGAGAAGGAGGAGGAACCAGCAGAAAGCTCCCTCTCTCCTGGCGAGGCCCATGCCTACCGCGAGAAGCATGACTGCGCCCTCGCAACCATGTACCTCCACCTCGCCAAACGGCACCAACTCCTTGTCCGTGGCATCTTCATGCCAAAGGAGGTTTGGAAAAATCTTGATTCCACTTATGCTTCCAAGTCAATCCTCATGAACATGCAGCTACATCAACGCTTTCACACTGTGAATATGGATGGTTCTGGATCCATGACTACATCAACATGGTGAAGTCTCTCTCTGACCAGCTTGCTGCGATTGAGGACCCTGTCAAGGAGCGTGTGCTCATGGTAACCATGCTCTCTGGTCTTTCTAGTAGTAACACTCCTATCCTTGTTGCCCTCAACCATCGCTGCAACAAGCTCTCCCTCAACGATGTGGAGGAGAGCCTGCTGTTTGAGGAGGAGCGGCGCAAGGGAGAGGAGGTCGGAAGTAGACTGGATGTCGCTCTCATCACCAACTCTTGCCATGGAGGTGGTGCTGCACCAACCAGGGGCAACAATGGAGGAGGGAAGAAGAAGGGGAACTGCCGATAATACAAGAAGCACGCGAATGACGGCAGAAGAAGGCGGACCTTGCGGCTAGAGTGGGAGCGGGAAGGCATTCCGACGCTTCCGCGAATGCAACAGATTAGGAGAGTGGATTTGTGACAACCATCCGGGTCATCCATGTCTCCGACAACAGCACCTTGTTTTGGACCATCAACTTGGGAGCCATGCGGCACATGACGTGGCGCCGGGAGTGGTTCGTTGTCTACAACACCATCGAGCCTCCTCGGATGTACATGGGGGACAATCATGTGCAAATGGTGGTCGGGGAGGGTGAGATTGTGTTTTGTGCTTCAGTTGAGGGTAAGCATGTGGAACTTCGTATGAATGGGGTGCTCCTTGTTCCGAGGCTGACAGCTAACCTCCTCTCTGTCTCATCTCTCATCTCCAAAGGCATGCAAGTTTGCTTTGAGAATGGTGTCTGCACCATCTCTGCCCGTGCAGGCCATGTGCTTCCAAAAGCAAACAACGAGAACGGTCTTTACCGCCTCTATGTGGCGTCGGAGAAGGAAACCGACTCAGCGTTGGGTGCGAGAAAGGGAAAACATGACATCAGCGTGTGGCAACGCCGGCTCGGTCACCTTAGCTTTGGCGCCATCATCTCGATGCAGCAGATGGTCCGTGGCCTGGAGCTCAAGGGGGTGAAGCAGCCTGGTGCATCGGCTTGTGAGAGCTGCATTGAAGAGAAGCAAGCTCACGCTCCTTTCACGGGGGAAGGGAAGGGGGCGGCCGAGCTTCTCTCACTTGTTCAGTCTGATTTGTGCGGTCCTATGCCATCACAGTCCCTGTCCAGCAAGTTGTACCTTCACGTTCACTGATGACAAGTCAAGGAACACGTGGGTTTCCTTCTTGCCTAGCAAGGATGAGTGCTTTCATGCTTTCAATGTGTGGATTGCTGCTGCACATAAGGAGAGTTGCAGGCGGTTGAAGGTGCTTTGCACCGATGGTGGAGGAGAGTACCTCTCCAAGGACTTCCGCACCTTCCTCAAGCGCCACGGGATCAAGCACGAGGTCACCCCATCTGGAACACAGCAGCTTAACAGCGTGGCTGAACGCGCAAACCGCACACTCATGGAGCGTGTTTGCACCATGCTCCAAGACGCGGAGCTCCCACCAACCTTTTGGGCGGAAACGGTCAACACTGTCGTGTACCTGAAAAACCGGAGTCCCATGTGCGCCGTGCCGCTGATGACACTGGAGGAGGCATGGATAGGATGCAAGCCAATAGTGACGCACCTGAAAGTGTTCGGGTGTGGCGCATTCGTGCACGTGCCTGCCGGCAGCCGTAACAAGCTAGAGGCAAAGTCAGTGAAGGCCGCCTTCCTCGGCTACGACACCATGGGATACCGCATCTACAACCTCGCTGCACGCAAGATCATCCGCAGCCGTGACGTAGTCTTTCAAGAGGACGTGAAGGGTTGGCCTTGGAGCCCTATGTCTACAGTTCCACATGCTCCTGCACTTGTACTTGAAGTGGAAAAAGTTCCGGTAGCAGAAGAGGACGGTGCGAAAGGTGGCGGTGACAGCGGTTACGACAGGGAGGTGGAGGGAGCTGAGAGGTAGAAGGAGCCAGCAGAAAAATCTGATGAGGAGGAGCAATAAAGAAACATACAGCAGCTTCCACGATGATCCGCACGCATCAACAAAGGTACAAAGGACAGTGGGGAGCCGCTGAGGCGATCTGAGTCCCTCGCAAGCAAACAGAGGCCGCTGGAGGAGCTGGTCAACCTGTGCACTATCACCACCAACAAAGTCGTCTGACCTTGAGCTTCTCTTCCTCACAATCACCGATGACCCAGCCACATTCGTTGAAGCCATGTGCAGCACCAAGGCGGCAGATTGGCGTGCCGCAGCAGACAAGGAGTATGGTGCGCTCATGAAGAACGACACATGGACCCTCGAGGAAGCTCCATGTGGCAGCCGGGTGCCGGTGGATCTTCAGACGCAAGTGTGGTGCGGATGGTAAGGTGCTCTGGTACAAAGCATGGTGGTGCGAAGGGGTATGCACAGACTGAGGGTGTGGATTACAATGAGACATTTGCACCATTTGCAAAGTTCCCATCCATCCGAGCGATCCTTGCTCTTGCTGCTGCTATGGACTGGGAGGTGCACCAAATGCATGTGACGTGTGCAATTGTGAATGGTGACCTTGAAGAGGATGTGTACATGGAGCAGCCGGAGGGGTATGTGGTGGACGGAAAGGAGGATTTGGTGTGCAAGCTTGTGAAAGCCCTCTACGGCCTGAAGCAAGCCCCACGAGCATGGTACCAAAAGATGGATGAGCAGCTGGCTGGCCTTGGCTTTGTGTGCAGTGAAGCTGACCATGCAGTCTATGGGCGCACGCAAGAGGCAAGCCAGGTCATCATCTTGCTCTATGTCGATGCTCTGCTCATTGCATCTGACTCCAAGTCTCTTTTGGACAATGTGGAGCAGTCCCTTGCTGCCAGGTTTGACATGAAAGACATGAGTGAGCTCAACTACTACCTTGGCCTTTAGGTCAAGCACGGACGGCAGCAGCTGACTTCGGAGCTGTCGCAGAGCACGTACATGAGCGACATCCTCAAGCGCTTCAACATGTCAGGAGCGTGCAAGGGCGTAACATCACTGGAAGTGGGAGCAAAGCTGAGCATGGCGCAGACTCCCCGCGGCATGCAAGAGAGCAGCCCCATGGAAGCAGTGCCGTACCAAGCAGCAGTTGGGAGCCTTATGTACGCTGCAGTCAGCACGCGCCTCGACATCAGCCAAGCAGTGGCAGTGCTCAGCAAGTTTTGCGCGAATCCGGACGTGCCACATGGAAGGCAGTCAAGCGCATGCACTGCTACCTTGACATCAGCAGCAGCCTTGGCCTCACCTTCAACGGCAACAACAGCCCCATCCTCATCGGCTACAGCGATGCAGATTGGGGAGGTGACCTGGACACAAGGAGGTCAACCAGTGGGTTCGTGTTTGTACTCGGGGGAGGTGCAATCAGTTGGAGGAGCAAGAAGCAAGAGTGCCCTCTCCTCTACTGAAGCTGAGTACATCGCCTTGAGTGAAACAGCAAAGGATGCCGTGTGGCTGCGTGAGCTGCTGGAAAGCCTTGGACAGCAGCTGATGACAGGGACTACAATCTACTGTGACAACATGAGCGCCATTGCTCTGACCAAAAACTCAGAGTTCCACGCCCGCACCAAGCACATTGATTTGCGACATCACTTCATCCGAAAACTCGTGGCAAAGCAGGTGGTGCAGATCAAGTTCTGCCCTTCAAGCATGATGCAGGAAGACTCCCTGAACAAGTCGCTGGCAGCACATGGCTTTCAGCAGCTGAGGTGACAGTGTGGACTTGTGTGATTTTTATTCTCCCAAAGTGGGAGAATGTTGGATATGTTGGAAAAAGTGACCAAAGTGAGTTTCTCGATAAAAATCATCAGGTCGTAACAGTGAATACAGGATATTTTTCTGGTTCTGTAGCACTTTACGGAACTCAATTTGGAGTCCGTTTGAGGGAGATATGGATTTTCAAGGTGTGGTGGCAATGGGTCCGGTTCAAGTGATGGCTCCTGTACTACCAGCACCAATGACGGCCACAATTATTGGCCAGTGAGGTTTGGATCGGCCTTCAAGGTAGAAAGTTGGCAGGGGGGCCTTGAGGGAGCTTCAAGGAAGGTCCCCACCAAGGTTATTGGTTGTGCACATGGGAGGGATGGTAATTCTCTTGTGTGAGAGTGTGACTGCCGCTCATCCCGATAGGCTAGGAGTGTGCTAGCAGGTGAACTTTGACAGAGTGGTTCTTCCAGATCCATGTGCCAAATGAGGCGTAATTAGACTTGTTAGAAATCTGTGCTAATGTAATTTCTCACTCAAGAGTCGATTTAGGCATTCGCATTCTTTGCAAACCTACATTTGCTTCCGTAATTTCTGTCTGTGCAACGTGCAACTCACTCTCACAAGTAGTTGGTCTTGCCTAGCGGCTCGTGGTGAGCCTGATCACCTCCCTGAGGGCAGCCCAATTTTTATCAAGCAACAAGCACATGGAAAAATGTGCCACACCTAAACACCGTTAGGTACATGACAGATGGCTTCTGCCCCATCCACGCCTCCTCCGGCATCATCAGCGGCATGGCACGTGTCGGGCTCCGGTGTTTTAGGTACACAACAGTGTTCTGTGCTTCTGCCCAGCATGATAGTGGGAGCTCAGCATTCTCTAGGATACTTTAGACACGCTCCTTGAGTGTGCAATGGGCACGCTCAGCCACACCATTCAACTGCGGTGTTGCGGGTGGCATCACCTTGTGTCGGATCCTGCAGTGCTTGAGGAAGTCGTGAGATTCATTACAGAGGTACTCACCTTCGCCACTGGTGGGAAGGACCTGCAGTGCCTACCACTCTCATTGTGTACATTACACATCCTTCTCAGCCAGAAACTACACCCACAACTTCCACAACTTGTCATCCATGAACGTGACAAAGTAAAGCTTGCTATTCAAGGACTGTGATGGCATGGGACCACATACATCAAAGTGCACAAGAGAGAGAAGCTCAGCTGCCGCCTTCCCCTCCCTAGTAAATGGAGAGCGAGCTTGCTTCCCTTGATGCAGCTCTTGCAGGCCGACGCACCAGGCTACTTCACCTTCTTCAGTTGCAGGCCGCACACCTGCTTCTTTGAGATGACTATGCCAAAGCCGAGGTTTCCAAGCTGGCGATGCCACAGGCTGATGTAGTTTTCTCCCACTCTCGCAGCTGCTGCTGAGGCATGTGCCTTCTCCAATGCCATGGAAAGAAGGTAGAGGCCATTGCTGTTGTCCATGTTTGCATCCACCTTGCTTGGACGTGCAGAGATGGTATAGCCACCATTCTCAAAACGTACATGCAGGCCTTGGAATTTGAGAGGGGAAACAGGGAGGAGGTTAGCTACAAGGCTCGTAACATGGAGCAACTCCTTCACACGACATTGCACGTGCTTTCCCTGGACAGAAGCACAGAAGAAAATCTCACCTTCTCCCACTCTAACCTGTACATGATTGTAACCCATGTAAACCTGGTGAGGTTCAATAGCTGTGTAGAGGAAAAACCATTCCCGGCGACAGTTCATGTGCCCAATGGTTCCCGAGTCGATGATTTAGAACAAAGCGGTGTTGGAAGAGACGTGCAAAACACGGATGCTGCTCGTGAATCCACTCTCACAATCAACAATGATGGCGTAGACATCCAACTATTTCCCTACTCCCATCCTAGTTGCAACGTCCACCTTCTTCTTCCGGCATTCACGTACCCAGTGGCCCAGCTTCTTGTAGTAGTGGCACTTGCTGATGGATGTAGGGTGCCTGAATGTGACAAAAGTGGGTTGCACAATATAACCATCAGACACCCAGAATCTGTAGAGGATGTATTCCTGGTTCTGTAGTAATTTACGGAACTCAATCTGGAGTCCATTTGAGGAAGATATGGATTTTCAAGGTTTGGTGGCAGTGGGTCCAGTTCAAGTGAAGGCTCTTGCACTACCAGCGCCAATGACGACCAGAATTATTGGGCAGGGAGGCTTGGAGTGGTATTCACGATAGAAAGACGGTGGAAGGACCTTCAGGGAATAGCAAGGAAGGTCCCCATCAAGATTATTGGTCGTGCACATGGCAGGGATGGTAATCTTCATGTGTGAGATTGAGACTGTCGCTCATCCCGCTAGGCTAGAAGTGTGTTTAGAGGTGAACTTTGACAGGGTGGTTCTTCCAACTCTATGCACCAAATGCAACGTAAGTAGGATTGGTAGAAACCTGAACTGATGTTACTCTCTCATCCACGAGTCAAACTATACATTCGTGCTCTCTACTAAAAAATAAACACTTCCGTATTTTTGTCTCTGCAATCTGCAACTTGTCTCTCACATACAATTGATCCTGCCTAGCGGCTCTTGGTGAGCCTGATCACCTCTGTGAGGGCTGCCTACATTTCTATCATTGGTATCAAAGGTAGAGCAAGGCCTTGCCTCATCCTTGAGGCATCCCTTGCACATTGGTGTGTGAGAGAGGTTGTTTGTGGGACAACGTTGCAGTCAACATGGCAACGTCCGCTTCTGTGGTGGCCGGTGTCAATGTTGCCAAGTTCCAAGGCAGGAATTACTTAAACTGGAGCAACAACACAAAGATATTTCTGATGGAGAAGGGAATCTGGAGCCATGTGAGTGAGGCTGAATCTGTTGAAACCTCCTTCTCTTCTGTCGAGGCCCGTACCCACCGCAAGAAGCAGGATCGCGCCTTTGCCATCATCTACCTCCACCTTGCTGAACGGTAGCAACTTGTTGTCCGTGGCATCTTCACCCCAAAAGAGTTTTGGAACGAGCTTGAGTCCACATATCCTTCCAAGTCAATCCTCATGAACATGCAGCTGCTCCTTTGTTTTCACACGGTGAATATGGATCAGTCGGGCTCTTTGTTTGATGATCTCAACATGGTGAAAGCTTTGGGTGACCAGCTTGCTGCAATTAAGGACTCTGTCAAGGAACGTGTTCTCATGTTGACCATCCTTTTTGGCCTTCCTACCAGCTACACTCCTTTCATTGTTGCCGTGGACCACCATGGTCACAAGCTCTCACTCAATGACGTGGAGGAGAGCCTGCTATTTGAGGGAGAGCACCGCAAGGAGGGAGGAGGGGGAAGCGGTCTGGACATAGCCCTCGTCACCAACATGAGTCATGGGGGTGGTGCTGCATCAACCAACGGTAGCGGAGGTGGAGGGGAGGAGAAGTTCAAGTTCCACTACTCCAAGAATCCAGGCCATTGGGCGCGCAAATGCCGGAAGGATAAGGCAGATCTTGCAACTGTTGGATATGGGGTGCCAAAAAAGTGACCAAAGTGGGTTGCTCGATAAAAATCATCAGGTCACAAAAGTGAATAGAGGATGTTTTGCTGGTTCTGAAGCACTTTACAGAACTTGATTCGGAGTCCATTTGAGGGAGATATGGATTTTCAAGGTTTGGTGGCAATGGGTCCGGTTCAAGTGATGACTCCTGCACTACCAGCACCAATGACGGCCACAATTATTGGCCAAGGAGGTTTGGAGCGGCCTTCAGGGTAGAAAGGCGGCAAGAGAACCTTCAGGGAGCTTCAAGGAAGGTCCCCACTAAGATTATTGGTTATGCACATGGCAGGGATGGTAACTCTCTTGTGTGAGAGTGTGACTACCGCTCATCCCGCTAGGCTAGGAGTGTGCTAGGAGGTGAACTTTGACAGAGTGGTTCTTCCAGCTCCATGTGCCAAATGAGGCGTACTTAGGCTTGTTAGAAAGCTATGCTAATCTAATTTCTCACTCAAGAGTCGATTTAGACATTCGCCTTCTCTGCAGACCTACATTTTCTTCCGTAATTTCTGTCTGTGCAATCTACAACTCCCTCTCACAAGCAGTTTGTTGGAGAAAGGGCAACCGTCCGATCCTCTTCATCTACTGATCTACTAGGCTCGGCACAACATCAACAAAAGGAAAAAGCAAGAGGGCCGAGAGAGAGATCCCCATCTCTCTCTCGACCCTCCTGTCTATCCTACATGGCGGGGCATGGTATGGCTGTGGGCAGGCCTCTTTAGGCGTCCCACTGATCCATCCATCCGCAGCCCTACTCTCTCTACTCATCCTATGGGAGCTCCAGAGAGCTGACAAAACAACTCCACCGGACGACATATATCTGGACAGGTTTTGGACAAACAGGGCGTGTGGTTCGGCAGACGAAGTGAGAGTGCGAGCATGAGCTCCTCTCGACCCTAAGTCTGCTGACGTGGCAAGGAACAGCAGCACGCGCAAGACACTACTCTTTCTAAAGATGGATCCTGCGCTCATGAATCACGCAAAGGCAGTGGGGAGAATCGCGGCCGTCGCCGAGTCAAGAGGTGCGGTCCCTCCGTCATCTCAAGACGACCGGCCAAGAGATCGGCGACTACGAAGAGGCTACCGCAGATCCGGACAATCTCGTCCGTGGATCGCACCGAGGGCGCTGGGCATCTGCCAACCTCGGTCTGTCGATGATCGGAGATCATCGCGCGGTGTCCGGCAGATCTTGTGGCTGAGAACCCGAAGACACAAGGATACCGGACTGCTCAACACTTGTACTTTTCTGCTCTTAGTTTGTACAGACATACAAGTAGCCGTAGTTTTGTATTTGCTATTACTTCGTCTGTGTGTAATCATCCTGAGCAAGCTTGGTACCGTTGGAAAGCTTGTGAGATGAGTCGTGTAACTGTGCCTTCAGCTCACCTTCTTGAATCGCACAGTCAGTGACATTATTTAGGCAAGAGTGCCTGTGTGTGTGAGAGTAGCAACACGTGTATGAGAGAGTATTACCGCCAGTTCAGTAGAGGATTTAGAAAGTTGACCTATCAGGGTACTGTATCTGAAGACTCCTAAAGATCCTGGTATGTAAATTTCAACACATTTGGTCCTGCCAAGGCGGCTCTTGGTGAGCCTGATCACCTCTCTGAGGGCTGCCCCAGATTCCATCAGTGGTATCAAAGCTAGAACAAGGCTTTGTCTCATCCTTGAGGCATTCCTTGCACCCTGTTTTGTGCAAGAGCCGTTTGTGGGGTGAACGTTGCACTACCATGGCGACATCCGCTTCTGTGGTGGCCGGCGTCAACATCGCCAAGTTCGAAGGCAAGAACTTCTTCAACTGGAGCAACAACATGAAGATGGTGCTGATGGAGAAGGGTCTTTGGAGCCAGGTGGATGAGAAGGAGAAGGAACCAGAAGAAAGCTCCCTATCCCCTGTCGAGGCCCGCACCTACCGCGAGAAGCGTGACTGCGCCCTCGCAACCATCTACCTCCACCTCGCCGAACGGCAGCAACTCCTTGTCCGTGGCATCCTCACACCAAAGGAGGTTTAGAAAAAGCTTGAGTCTACTTATGCTTCCAAGTCCATCCTCATGAACATGCAGCTGTGTCGTCGCATTCACACTGTGAAGATGGATGAGTGCGGATCCATGATTGACTACATCAACATGGTGAAGTCTCTCTCTGACCAGCTTGCTGCGATTGAGGACCCTGTCAAGGAGCGTGTGCTCATGCTAACCATCCTCTCTGGCCTTCCTAGCAGCTACACTCCTCTCATTGTTGCCCTGGACCAGCGCAGCGACAAGCTCTCCCTCAACGATGTGGAGGAGAGCCTGCTCTTTGAGGAGGAGCGGCGCAAGGGAGAGGAGGGCGGAAGCGGACTGGACGTCGCTCTCATCACCAACTTTGGTCATGGGGGCGGTGCTGCACCAACCAGGAGCAACGGCGGAGGAGAAAAGAAGAAGGGGAACTGCCACTACTGCAAGAAGCCGGGCCATTGGGCGCGCGAATGCCGGAAGAAGAAGGCGGACCTTGCGGCTGGAGTGGGAGCGGGAAAGCAGTCCGACGCTTCCGCGAACGCAGCAGATTGGGAGAGTGGATTCGTGACAACCATCCGGGTCCTGCACGTCTCCGACACCACCGCCTTGTTCTGGATCATCGACTCGGGAGCCACGCGGCACATGACGTGTCGCCGCGAGTGGTTCGTTGTCTACACCGTCATCGAGCCTCGTCGAGTGTACATGGGGGATAATCATGCGCAAATGGCGGTTGGGGAGGGTGAGATTTTATTTTGTGCTTCCGTTGAGGGCAAGCACGTGGAACGTCGTGTGAAGGGGGTGCTCCATGTTCCGGGGCTGGCAGCTAACCTCCTCTCTGTCTCATCTCTCATCTCCGAAGGCATGCAGGTTCGCTTTGAGAATGGTGGGTGCACCATCTCTGCCCGTGCAAGCCGGGTGCTTGCAAAAGCAAACAAGGAGGACGGTCTTTACCGCCTCTACGTGGCGTCGGAGAAGGAAGCCGACTCAGCGTTGGCAGCGAGAGAGGGAACACACGACATCGGCCTGTGGCACCGCTGGCTCGGTCACCTCGGCTTTGACGCCATCATGTCCATGCAGCAGATGATCCGCAGCCTGGAGCTCAAGGGGGTGAAGCAGCCTGGTGCATCGGCTGGTGAGAGCTGCATTGAAGGGAAGAAAGCCCGCTCTCCTTTCACGAGGAAGGTAAGGGCGCGGCTGAACTTCTCTCACTTGTTCAGTCTGATTTGTGTGGTCCCATGCTATAACAATCCTTGTCCGACAAGTTGTACTTTGTCACGTTCATTGATGACAAGTCGAGGAAGACGTGGGTGTCATTCATGGCTGGAAAGGATGAGTGCTTTGATGCTTTCAAGGTGTGGATTGCTGCTGCACAGAATTAGAGTGGCAGGCGGTTGAAGGTGCTTCGCACTCATGGTGGAGGAGAGTACCTCTCCAACGAGTTCCGCACCTTCCTCAAGCGTCGCGGGATCAAGCACGAGGTCACCCCACCTGGAACACCGCAGCTAAACGGCATGGCAGAACGCTCAAACCGCACACTAATGGAGCGTGTTCGCAGCATGCTCCAAGACACGGAGCTCCCGCCAACCTTCTGGGCGGAAGCGGTCAACACTGCCGTGTACCTGAAAAACCGGAGTCCCACGCGCAGGGTACCGTTGATGACACTGGAGGAGGCGTGGACGGGACGCAAGCCAACAGTGTTGCATCTGAAAGTCTTCGGGTGTGGCGCATTCGTGCACGTGCTTGTCGGCAGCCATAACAAGCTGGAAGCAAAGTCGGTGAAGACCGCCTTCCTCGGCTACGACACCATGGGATACCGCCTCTACAACCTCGCTGCTCGCAAGATCATCCGCAGCCGTGACGTCGTCTTTTAAGAGGACGTGAAGGGCTGGACTTGGAGCCCTATGACTGCTGTCCCACTTGCTCCCGCACTTGTACCTGAAGTGGGAGAAGAACCGGTAGCGGAAGAGGGCGGTGCGGAAGATGGCGGTAACAGCGGCAACGACTAGAAGGTAGAGGCAGCTGAGAAGGAGAAGGAGCTGGCAGCAGAATCTGATGAGGAGGAGCAGCAAAGCAACGCACAGCAGCTGCCGCGACGGTCTTCACGCCTCAACAAAGGTGCAAAGGACAGTGGGGAGCCGCTGAGGCGATCTGAGCGCCTCGCAAACAAACAGAGGCCACTGGAGGAGCTGGCGAACCTGTGCACCATCCCACCACCAACAGAGTCGTCTGACCTAGAGCTTCTCTTCCTCACAGTCACCGATGATCCAGCCACATTCGCTGAAGCCATGCGCAGCGCCAAGGCAGCAGATTGGCGTGGCGCAGCAGATGAGGAGTATGGTGCGCTCATGAAGAACGGCACCTGGACTCTCAAGGAGGCTCCACGCGGCAGCCGGGTGATCGGATGCCGGTGGATCTTCAGGCGCAAGCGTGGTGCGGATGGTAAGGTGCTCAGGTACAAAGGACCGCTGGTTGCAAAGGGGTATGTGCAGACTGAGGGTGTGGATTACAATGAGACATTTGCACCTGTCGCGAAGTTTCCATCCATCCGAGCGATCGTCGCTCTTGCTGCTGCTATGGACTGGGAGGTACACCAAATGGATGTGACTTGTGCATTTCTGAATGGTGACCTCGAGGAGGATGTGTACATGGAGCAGCCGGAGGGGTATGTGGTGGAGGGAAAGGCGGATTTGGTGTGCAAGCTTGTGAAGGCCCTCTACGGCCTGAAGCAAGCACCACGAGCATGGTANGCAGACTGAGGGTGTGGATTACAATGAGACATTTGCACCTGTCGCGAAGTTTCCATCCATCCGAGCGATCGTCGCTCTTGCTGCTGCTATGGACTGGGAGGTACACCAAATGGATGTGACTTGTGCATTTCTGAATGGTGACCCCAAGGAGGATGTGTACATGGAGCAGCCGAAGGGGTATGTGGTGGAGGGAAAGTCGGATTTGGTGTGCAAGCTTGTGAAGGCCCTCTACGGCCTGAAGCAAGCACCACGAGCATGGTACCACAAGATGGATGAGCAGCTGGCTGGCCTTGGATTTGTGCGTAGTGAAGCTGATCATGCAGTCTATGGGCGCACTCAAGAGGCAAGCCAGGTCATCATCTTGCTCTATGTTGATGATCTGCTCATTGCATTTGACTCCAAGTCTCTCTTGGATGATGTGAAGCAGTCCCTTGCTGCCAGGTTTGACATGAAAGACATGGGAGAGCTCAGTTACTACCTTGGCCTTCAGGTCAAGTGCGACCGGTAGCAGTAGACTTTGGATTTGTCGCAGAGCACGTACGTGAGCGACATAGTCAAGCGCTTCAACATGGCAGGAGCGCGCAAGGTCGCAACACCACTGGAAGTGGGAGCGAAGCTGAGCATGACGCAGAATCCCCACGGCATGCAAGAGAGCAGCCGCATGGAAGCAGTGCCGTACCAAGCAGCAGTTGGGAGCCTCATGTACGCAGCAATCGGGACGCGCCTCGACATCAGCCAAGCAGTGGGAGTTCTCAGCAAGTTTTGCGCGAATCCAGGCGTGCCGCATTGGGAGGCGGTCAAGCGCGTGCTGCGCTACCTCGACAGCAGCAGCAGCCTTTGCCTCACCTTCAACGGCAACAACAGCCCCATCCTCATTGGCTACAGTGACGCAGATTGGGGAGGTGACCTGGACACAAGGAGGTCGACCAGTGGGTTCGTGTTTGTGCTCGGGGGAGGTGCAATCAGTTGGAGGAGCAAGAAGCAAGAGTGTGTCGCCCTCTCCTCCACCGAAGCAGAGTACATCGCCCTAAGTGAAGCAGCAAAGGAAGCCGTGTGGCTGCGTGAGCTGCTAGCAAGCCTTGGACAGCGGCAGACCACAGCGACTACCATCTACTGTGACAACATGAGCGCCATTGCTCTGACCAAGAACGCCGAGTTTCACGCCCGCACCAAGCACATCGACCTGCGGTACCACTTCATCCGCGAGCTCATGGCAAAGCAGGTGGTGCAGATCAAGTTCTGCCCTTCAAGCATGATGCTGGCAGACTTCCTGACCAAGTTGCTGGCAGCGCACCGCTTTCAGCAGCTGAGGGGACAGTGCGGACTTGTGTGATTTTTATTCTCGCAAAGTGGGAGAATGTTGGATATGGTGTGCCAAAAAAGTGACCACAGTGGGTTGCTCGATAAAAATCATCAGGTCACAAAAATGAATAGAAGATGTTTTACTGGTTCTGTAGCACTTTACAGAACTCGATTCGGAGTCCGTTTGATGGAGATATGGATTTTCAAGGTTTGGTGGCGATGGGTCCGTTCAAGTGATGGCTCCTGCATTACCAGCACCAATGACGGCCACAATTATTGGCCAAGGAGGTTTGGAGCGGCCTTCAGGGTAGAAAGGCGGCAGGAGGACCTTCAGGGAGCTTCAAGGAAGGTTCCCACCAAGATTATTGGTTATGCACATGGCAGGGATGGTAATTCTCTTGTGTGAGAGTGTGACTGCCGCTCATGTGCTAATGTTCTTTCTCACTCAAGAGTTGATTCAGATATTCGCGTTCTCTGCAGGCCTACATTTGCTTCCGTGATTTCTGTCTGTGTAGTCTACAACTCCCTCTCACAAATAGTTGGTCCTGCCAAGGCGGCTCTTGGTGAGCCTGATCACCTCTCTGAGGGCTGCCCCAGATTCCATCAGCAACTCGGGTGGGAGCGAGGACACAGTCGGACACCTCCACCAACTCTGCTGATTGGGAGATTGGATTCCTGAGCTCTATCCGGGCGCTGCACGTCTTTGCGAACACTGCCTTGTTCTTGATCATCGACTTGTTAACCACTCGGCATATGACCTGTCGCGGGGAGTGGTTTGTTTTCTACACTGTTATGGAACCACACTGAGCATACACGGGTGACAATCATGTGAAGATGGCGGTGGGAGAGGATGAGATTGTCTTCTGTGCTTCTGTCCAAGGGAAGCATATGGAACTTCATGTGAAGGGGGTGCTTCATGTTCCAGGGCTGGCAGCTGACATCCTCTCCGTTTCCTCTCTCATCTCCCAAGGCCTGCAGGTCCGCTTTGAGAATGGTGGCTGCACCATCTCAGCGTGTGTGGCCTGCAGGCCAGGTGCTTGCAAAGGCGGACAACGACGATGACATCTCCTGTCTTTTCGTGGCATCGGAGAAGGGAGCTGCCTAAGCAACAGCTACAAGAGTGGAAAACAACGACAATGGCCTGTGGCATCTCCAGCTTGGACACTTGAGCTTTGGTACAATAATCTCCATACAGCAGATGGTGTGTGGCCTACAGCTGAAGGAAGTGAAACAGCCCGGTGTGTTGCCTGGGAGAGCTACACTGAAGGCAAGCAAGCCTGCTCTCCATTCTCTAAGGAGGGGAGGGCGGCAGCTGAGCTTCTCTCTCATGTGCACTTTGACGTGTGTGGTCTCCTGCCATCACAGTCCTTGTCCGGCAAGCTGTACTTTCTCACATTCATTGATGAAAAGTTGCAGAAGACATGGGTGTTCTTTCTGGCCGGGTAGGATGAGTGTTTTGACGCATTCAAGGCATGGTTGGCTACTGCACAGAATGAGTGGCAGACATCAGAAGGTGTTTCACACTGATTGCAGAGGCGAGTACCTCTCCAATGACTTCCACGAATTCCTCAAGAACCGTGAGATCCGACACAAGGTGACGCCACCCGCAACACTGCAGCTGAATGGTGTAGGTGTGCATGCCAACCGCACGCTCATGGAGCGTGTTCGCGGCATGCTAAAAAATGCTAAGCTCCCACCAACATTCTGGGCAGTGGCGGTCAACACCGCCGTGTACCTAGAAAACCGGGGCCCGAAACGTGCCGTGCCGCGGTTGATGCCGGAGAAGCTGTGGACGGGAGGCAATCCTACTGTCACGCACCTAATGGTGTTCAGGTGTGGTTCATTTGTCCATGTGTCTATCGCTAACTGCATCAAGCTGGATGCCAAGGGTGAGAGGGCTACTTTCCTCGGCTACGAAACCATGGGATACTGGCTGTTCAACCACGCCACGCGCAAGATTGTCCGCAGCCGTGACGTGGAATTCATGGAGGACGTCAAGGGCTGGACATGGAGCCCTATGGAAGCATTCACGGTTGCACTGGCTCTTAATCCAGTGGGAGCTGAAGAGCCTGCAGCTGAAGAGGAGTGTGCGGAAGGTAATGGAGACAGTGCAGCAGAGGGAGCTGAGGCAAAGCAGCCAGAAACCGACGCAGAGAAGGAGGAGCAGCACCAACTACCATGGAGGTCTGCATACCTCAACCATGGTGCGGATGGTCCAGTGGAGCCACTGTGGTGATGTGATCGCCTCCCAAGCTAACAGAGGCCACTGGAGGAGCTGCTGAACCTGTGCCGTTTTCCACCCACACAGGAGTCTTCTGACCTGAAGCTCCTCTTCCTCACCGTTGCCGACGACCTAACGACATTCAGCAAAGCCATGCGCAGTGTTGATGTAGAAGATTGGCATGTTACAGCAGAAAAGGAGTACAAGGAAACTATGAAGAACAAGACCTGGACTCTCAAAAAAGCTCCACATGGCAGCCAGGTGATCGGCTGCAGGTGGAACTTCCTGCACAAGCACGGTGCTCATGGTAAGGTTCTCAGGTCCAAAGCAAGGCTGGCTGCAAAGGGGTATGGATTACAAAGAGAAATTTGCACCCATCGCAGAGTTTCCCTCCATCCGTACAATCCTTCCTCTTGCCGCTGCTGTAGACTGCGAGGTGCACCAGATGGCATGAGGATCTTTAGGGAGCTCCAAGGAAGGTCCCCATCAAAATTATTGGTCGTGCACATGGCAGGGATGGTCATTCTCTTGTATGAGAGAGTGATTTTCACTCTTGCTAAAATCAAAGGTAGCCCTCAGGGACGTGATCAAGCTCACCAAGAGCCTCTAGGCACGACCAATTGTATGTGAGAGACAAGTTGTAGGCTGCATAGACAAACATACGGTAGCATGTGAAGTTGTGTAGAGAGCACAAATGGCTGCTTTAACTTGCAGATGATAAATTAAATAAGCACAGCTTTCTAACAAGCCTAAGTACGCCTCATTTGGCAAATGGAGCTGCAATAACCACTCTGTCAAAGTTCACCTCCTAGCACAGTCCTAGCTCAGCTGTTGAATATGGGGTGCCAAAAAAAGTGACCAAAGTGCATTGCTCGATAAAAATCATTAGGTCAAAAAAGAGAATAGAGGATATTTTTTTGGATCTTTAGCACTTTACGGAACTCGATTTGGAGTCCGTTTGAGGGAGATATGGATTTTCAAGGTTTGGTGGCAATGGGTCCAGTTCAAGTGACGGCTCCTGCACTACTAGCACCGATGACGGCCACAATTATTGGCCAGGGAGGTTTGGAGCGGCCTTCAAGTTATAAAGGCGGCCGGAGGACCTTCAGGGAGGTTCAAGGAAGGTCCCCACCAAGATTATTGGTTGTTGAAATGGCATGGATGGTAATTCTCTTGTGTGAGAGTGTGACTGCCCCTCATCCCGCTAGGCTAGGAGTGTGCTAGGAGGTGAACTTTGACAGAGTGGTTCTTCCAGCTTCATGTGACAAATGAGGCATACTTAGGCTTGTTAGAAAGCTGTGCTAATTTCCTTTCTTATTCAAGGGCTGATTTATACATTAGCGCTCTTTGAAAACCTACATTTGCTTCCGTAAATTCTGTCTGTGCAGCCTTCAACTCCCTCTGACAAACAGTTGGTCCTGCCTAGGCGGCTCATAGTGAGCCTGATCACCTCCCTGAGGGCTTCCCAAGTTTCCATCAGTGGTACTAGAGCTAGAACAAGGCTTTGTCTCATCCTTGAGGCATTCCTTGCACCCTGTTGTGTGAGAGAGCTATTTGTGGGGGCTAAACTTTGCACTACCATGGCGACATCCGCTTCTGTGGTAGCCGGCGTCAACATCGCAAAGTTCGAAGGCAGGAACTTCTTCAACTGGAGCAACAACAGGAAGATGTTGCTGATGGAAAAAGGTCTCTGGAGCCAGATGGATGAGAAGGAGAAGGAACCAGCAAAAAGCTCCCTCTCTCCTGGCGAGGCCCGTACATACCGCGAGAAGCGTGACCGCGCCCTCGCCACTATCTACCTCCACCTCGCCAAACGGTAGAAACTCCTCATCCGTGGCATCCTCACACCAAAGGGGATTTGAGAAAATCTTGATTCCACTTATGCTTCCAAGTTAATCCTCATGAATATGCAGTTGTGTCGTCGCTTTCACAATGTGAAGATGGATGAGTCCGGATTCATGATTGACTACATCAACATGGTGAAGTCTCCCTCTGGACAGCTAACTGTAATTGAGGACCCTGTCAAGGAGCGTGTGCTCATGCTAACCATCCTTTCTGATCTTCCTAGCAGCTACACTTTTCTCATTGTTGCCCTGGACCAGGGTGGCAACAAGCTCTCACTCAATGATGTTGAGAAGAGCCTGCTGTTTGAGTAGGAGCGGCGTAAGGGAGAAGAGGGCACAAGTGGACTGGACGTCACTCTCATCACCAAATCTGGTCATGGCGGTGGTGCTGCACCAACCAGGGGCAACGGTGGAGGAGGGAAGAAGAAGGGGAACTGCCAATACTACACGAAGCTGGGCTATTGGGCGCGTGAATGCCAGAAGAAGAAGGCGGACCTTGCGGCTGGAGTGGGAGCGGGAAAACAGTCTGACGCTTCCGCGAATGCTGCAGATTGGGAGATTGGATTCGTGACAGCCATCCGGGACCTTCACGTCTCCGACAACACCGCCATATTCTAGATCATCGACTTGGGAGCCACGTGGCACATGACGTGTTTCTGGGAGTGGTTCGTTGTCTACACCGTCATTGAGCCTCGTCAGGTGTACATGGGGGACAACCATGTGCAAATGGCGGTTGGGGAGGGTGAGATTGTGTTTTGTGCTTCCGTTGAGGGCAAGCATGTGGAACGTCGTGTGAAGGGGGTTCTTCATGTTCCAAGGCTGGTAGCTTACCTCCACTCTACCTCATCTATCATCTCCGAATGCATGCAGGCTCGCTTTGAGAATGGTGGCAACACCTCTGTGCAAGTGCGGGGCATGTGCTTGCAAAAGCACACAAGGAGGACGGTCCTTACCGCCTATGCGTGGTGTCGGAGAAGGAAGCTGACTCAGAATTGGCATCGAGAGAGGTGAAACACGACATCAGCCTGTGGCACCGCCGGCTCGGTCACCTTGGCTTTGGCGCCATCATTTCCATGCAGCAGATGGTCCCAGCCTGGAGTCCAAGCGGGTGATGCAGCCTGGTGCATTGGCTTGTGATAGCGGCATTGAAGGAAAGCAAGCTCACGCTCCTTTAACGGGGGAGAGGAAGGGGGCTGTTGAGCTTCTCTCACTCATTCACTCTGATCGATGCGGTCCCATGCCATCACAGTCCTTGTCCGGCAAGTTGTCCTTTTGTCACATTCATTAATGACAAGTCGAGGAAGACATGGGTGTCCTTGGCTGGAAATGATGAGTGCTTTGATGCTTTCAAGGTGTGGATTGCTGCTGCACAGAATGAGAGTGGCAGGCGATTGAAGGAGCTTCGCACCGATGTGGGAGGAGAGTACCTCTCCAACAACTTCCGCACTTTCCTCAAGCGTCGCAGGATCAACCACGAGGTCACCCCACCTGGAACACCGCAGCTGCACAACCGGTTGACACTGCCGTGTACCTTAAAAACCGGAGTCCAACGTGTGCCGTGCCATTGATGACACCAGAGGAGGCGTGGACGGGACACAAGCCAACAGTCACGCACCTGAAAGTCTTCGGGTGTAGAGCATTCGTGCATGTGCCTACCGGCAGCCGTCACAAGCTGGACGCAAAGTCGGTGAAGGCTGCCTTTGTCGGCTACGACACCATGGGATACCGCCTCTACAACCTCACTGCTCGCAAGATCATCTGCTGCCGTGACGTCGTCTTTCAAGTGGATGTGAGGGGCTGGACATGGAGCCCTATGTCTGCAGTTCCACTTGCTCCCGCACTTGTACCTGAAGTGGGGGAAGAGCCGGTAGTAGAAGAGGGCGGTGCGGAAGATGGGGGTGGCAGCGGAATCAACAAAGAGGTGGAGGGAGCTGAGAAGGAAAAGGAGCCAGCAGCCAAATCTGATGGGGAAGGGAACAAAGCAACATATAACAGCTGCCAAAACAATCCGCATGCATCAACAAAGGTGCAAAGGACAGTGGGGAGCCGTTGAGGCAATCCAAGTGCCTTGCAAGCAAACAGTGGCCGCTAGAGGAGCTGGTGAACCTCTGCACCATTCCACCACCAACGAAGTCGTGTGACCTCGAGCTTCTCTTCCTCACAGTACCCAATGATCCAGGCACATTCGCTGAAGCCATGTACAGCGCTGAGGTGGCAGATTGGCCTGCCGCAGAAAACGAGTAGTATGGTGCCCTCATGAAGAACGACACTTGGATCCTCGAGGAAGCTCCACATGGCAGCCGGGTGATCGGGTGCCGGTGGATCTTCAGGTGTACGCGTGGTGCAGATGGTAAGGTGCTCCGGTACAAAGCACGGTGGTTGCAAAGGGGTATGCGCAGAGTGAGGGTGTGGATTAGAATGAGACATTTGCACCTGTTGCAAAGTTCCCATCCATCCGAGCGATCCTTGCTCTTGCTGTTGCTATGGACTGGGAGGTGCACCAAATGGATGTGACTTGTGCATTTCTAAATGGTGACCTCAAGGAGGATGTGTACATGGAGCAGCCCATAGCAACAATAGCCCCATCCTCATTGGGTACAGCAACGCAGATTGGCGAGGTGACCTGGACACAAGGAGATTGACCAGTGGGTTTGTGTTTGTACTTGGGGGAGGTGCAATCAGTTGGAGGAGCAAGAAGCAAAGGTGTGTCGCCCTCTCCTCCACCAAAGCTGGGTACATTACCTTGAGTTAAGCAGGAAAGGAAGCCGTGTGGCTGCGTGAGCTGATGGAAAGCCTTGGACAGCAGGAGACCATAGCGACTAAAATCTACTGTGACAACATGAGCACCATTGCTCTGACCAAGAACGCAGAGTTTCTCGCCTGCACCAAGCACATTGAGCGGCGATATCACTACATCCGCGAACTCGTGGCAAAGCAGGTGGTGCACATCAAGTTCTGCCTTTCAAGCATGATGCTGGCAGACTTCCTGAGCAAGCCGCTGGCAGCACACCGCTTTCAGCAGCTGAGGGGACAATGTGGACTTGTGTGGTTTTCATTCTCGCAAAGTGGGAGAATGTTGGATGTGTTGGAAAAAGTAGCTAAGGCTGCTGCTGCTGTCGAGATAGCGCAGCATGCGCTTGATTGCCTCCCACTGTGGCACAACCGGGTTGATGCACAATGTGCTCATGGCTCCCACTGCTTGGCTGATGTCGAGGGGCATGCTAACAGCTACATACAAGAGGCTCCCAACTGCTGCTTGGTATGGTACCACCTCCATGCAGCTGCTATGATGTTTGTTGTGAAGAGCCTGCGTGATTCTCAGCTTTGCTTCTACTTCAAACAGTGTTGCAACCTTCTGTGCACCTCCCATGTTGAAGCGCTTGACAACGTCTCTCACATAAGTGCTCTGCGACAGCTCAATGGTCTGCTGCTGCTGATCATGCTTCACCTGGAGACCCAGGTAGTAGCTCAGCTCTCCCATGTCCTTTATGTCGAAATTAGCTGCAAGGGACTGCTTAGAATCTTTGAGGAGAGACTTTGAGTCAGAGGCAATAAGCAAGTCATCAACATAGAGCAGGATGATGGCCTGGCTTCCATCCACGTGCGCCCATAGACTGCATGATCTACCTCACTGCACACAAAACCAAGGTTAGCCAGGTGCTCATCAATCTTGTGGTACCATGCACTCGGCACTTGTTTCAGGCCGTAGAGTGCCTTCACAAGCTTGCACACATGATCCTTCTACCCTTCCACCACATACCCCTCAAGCTGCTCAATGCACACATCCTCCTCAAGGTCACCATTCAGAAATGCACACATCACATCCATCTAGTGCACCTCCCAGTCCATGGCAGTGGCAAGGGCAATGTTTGCACGGATGGAGGGAAACTTTGCTACGGGTGCGAACGTCTCGTTGTAATGTACACCCTCAGTCTGCGCATACCCCTTTGCAGCCAGCCGTTCTTTGTACCTAAGCACCTTACCATCAATACCGCGCTTGCGCAGGAAGATCCACCTGGAGCCAATCACCTGGATGCCACCTGGAGCATCCGCGAGAGTCCAGGTCTCATTTTTCATGAGTGCCTTGTACTCCTCATCTGCTACGGCATGCCAATCTGCTGCATCATCACTCACATGGCTTCGCTGAATGTCGTTGGGTCGTCAGTGACAGTGAGGTAGAGGAACTCTAGGTCAGAAGAATCATGTGAAGATGATTAAGTGCACAGGTTCAGCAGCTCCTCCAGCAGCCTCTGTTTGCTTGTGAGGCGCTCGGATCGACATTGCGGGCTCTTTGGCTCCCATGGGCTCCCATTGGCTCAAGTGCCGGTGGAATGGTGACTCCTTCCATAGGGCTCCATGTCCAGCCCTTCACGTCCTCGTTGAATACCACTTCACGGCTGCGGACAATCTTGCGTGTGGCAAGGTTGTACAGTCTATATCCCATGGTGTCATAGCCAAGGATGGCAGCCTTCACACCCTTGGTATCCAGTTTGTTGCGGTTAGCAGGGGGCACATGGACAAATGCACCGCACCTAAACACATTTAGCGGCGTGACGGTCAGCTTGCGTCCCGTCCATGCCTCTTCTGGCTTCATCAGCTGCATGGCACGTGTGGGGCTCCGTTTTCAGGTACACGGTGGTGTTGACTGCCTCCGTCCAGAATGTTGGCGGGAGCTCGGCGTCCTTGAGCATGCTGCGGACACGCTCCATGAGTGTGCTGTTGGCACGCTCAGCCACGCCATTCAGCTGCGGTGTTGTGGGTGGCGTCACCTTGTGTTGGATCCCGCAGTTCTTGAGGAAGTGGCAGAAGTCATTGGAGAGGTGCTTGCCACTGCCATCTTTGTGAAGCACCTTCAAACGCCTGCCACTCTCATTATGTGCAGCAGCCAACCATTCCATGAATGCATCAAAACATTCATCCTTCGTAGAAAGAAAGAAGACCCACGTGATTTCTGACTTGTCATCAATAAACGTGAGAAAGTAAAGCTTGCCAGACAAGGACTGTGATGGCATGGGACCACACACGTCAGAGTGCACAAGAGACAAAAGCTCAGCTATTGCCTTTCCCTTGTGAAAGGTTTGCGGGCTTGCTCCCCTTTTATGCAGCTCTCGCAGGTCAACACATTGGGCTGCTTCACCTCCCTCAGCTGTAGGCCGCGCACCATCTGCAACATGCAGATGATTTCGTCGAAGCCGAGGTGTCCAAGCCGACAATGCCACAGGCCGATGTTGTTATCTTCCACTCTTGAGGCAGCTCCCTTCTTTGATGCTACAAAAAGAGGGTAGAGGAAACCGTCATTATCTGTATTTGCAAGTACCAAGCCCGCACAGGCTGAGATGGTGCAACCACCATTCTCAAAGCGGACCTGCAGGCCTTGGGAGATGAGAGAGGAAACAGAGAGGAGGTTTTCTGCCAGATCCGGAACATGGAGCACCCCGTTAACATGACATTCCACGTGCTTCCCCTCAACAGAAGCATAGAAGACAATCTCACCCTCTCCCACCGCCATCTTCACATGATTGTCACCCATGTATACTTTACGAGGTTCAGTAGCGGTGTAGACAACAAACCACTCCCGACAACAGGTCATGAGCCGAGTGGCTCCCGAGTCAATTATCCAGAACAAGGCAGTGTTGGCGGAGACGTGCAGGACCCAGATGGTGCTCACGAATCCAGTCTCCCAATCAGCGGCGTTGGTAGAGGCGTCGGGCTGTTTCCCTGCTCTTACCCCAGCCGCAACATATTCCTTCTTCTTCCGGCATTCGTGCACCCAGTGACCTGGGTTCTTGTAGTAGAGGCATTTTCATTTCTTCTTTCCTCCACCTCCGACACCGTTGGTTGATGAAGCACCATCTCCATGACTCATGTTGGTGACAAGGGCTACATCCAGTCTGCTTCCTCCTTCTCCCTCCTTGCGACGCTCCTCCTCAATGAGTAGGCTCTCTTCCACATCATCAAGCCAGACCATGTTAGCATGTTGTTCCAAAGCAACAATAAGAGGAGTGTAGCTGCTAGGAAGACCAGAGAAAATGGTCAGCATGAGAACACGTTCCTTGACAGGGTCCTCAATCGCATCAAGCTGGTCGGTAAAAGCTTTCACCATGTTGATATAATCGATCATGGAGCACGACGCATCCATCTTCACTGTGTGAAAGCGACGAGGTAGCTACATGTTCATGACGAATGAATTGGAAGCATAGGTGGACTCAAGGTTGTTCCAAACCTATCTTGGGATGAGGATGCCGCGGACGATGAGTAGTTGCCGTTCGGCGAGGTGGAGGTAGATGGTGGCAAGGGCACGGTCCCGCTTCTCACGGTGGGTACGGGCCTCGGCAGCGAAGAGGGAGGATTCAACAGATTCAGCCTCACTCACTTAGCTCCAGAGTCCCTTGTCCATTAGCACCATCTTCATGTTGTTTCTCCAGTTGATGAAGTTCTTGCCTTCGAACTTGGCGATGTTGACGTCGGCCACCACAGAAAAGGATGTTACCATGTTGACATCAACGTTGGCCCACGAACGGCCTCTCTCACACACCAATGTGCAAGGGATGTGTCAAAGACAAGGCAAATCCTTGTTCAGGATCTGATACCACTGCTGCAATCAAAGGCAGCCCTCAGGGAGGTGATCAAGCTCACCAAGAGCCGCGAGGCATGACCAATTGTATGTGAAAGACAACTTGTATGCTGCAGAGACAAAAACAAGGAAGCATGTGAAGTTAGGTAGAGGACGCAAATGACTGGTTTGACTCATGGAAGAGAAATTGAATTAGCATAGCTTTCTAAAAAGCATAAGTATGCCTCATTTGGCACACGGAGCTGGAAGAACCACTCTGTCAAAGTTCACCTCCAAGCACACTCCTAGCCTAGCGGGATGAGCGGCAGTCACACTCTTACACAAGAGAATTACCATACCTTCCATGTGCACAACCAATAATCTTCGTGGGGACCTTCCTTGAAGCTCCCTGAAGGACCTCTTGCTGCCTTTCTACCTTGAAGGCTACTCCCTTAATAATTCGGGCCGTCATTGGTGTTGGTAGTGCAAGAGCCATCACTTGAACCAGACCCATTGCCACCAAACCTTGAAAATCCATTTCCCTCAAACCGACTCCGAAGTGAGTTCCGTAAAGTACTAGAGAACCAAAAAAGCATCCTCTAATCACCTGATATGACCTGATAATTTTTATTGAGCAACCCACTTTGGTCACTTTTGGCAACCCATATCCAACACGTGCCGTGTGCACATTCAAGAATCTTGGTGGAGACCTTCCTTGAACCTCCCTGAAGGTCCTCCTGCCGTCTTTCTACCTTGAAAGCCGCTCCAAACCTCCCTGGCCAATAATTTTGGCCGTCATTGGTGCTGGTAGTGTACGAGCCGTCACTTGAACCGGACCCATTGCCACCAAACCTTGAAAATCCATATCTCCCTCAAACAGACTCCGAATCGAGTTTCGTAAAGTGCTACGGAACCAGGAAAACATCCTCTATTTACCTGTTTTTCCTTTTTTTTTATATGAAGCAACCCAATTTGGTCACTTTTAGGCACCCCATTTCCAACATTATCTTACTTTGCGAGAGTAAAGATCACACAAGTCCACACTTTGCCCTCAACTGCTGAAAGCGATGTGCTACCAACGGCTTGGTCAGGAAATCCACCAGCATCATGCTTGAGCAGCAGAACTTGAGAGGCACCAGCTCCTTTTCCACGAGCTCCCGGACAAAGTGGTAGTGCCAGTCAATATTCTTGGTGCTGGCTTGGAACTCTGCATTCTTTGTGAGCGCGATGCCACTCATGTTGTCACAGTAGATAGTTGTTGCAGTTTTCTGCTGCTCCCTAAGACTTGCCAGCAGCTCACGGAGCCACACTGATTCCTTAGCTGCTTTGCTCAGAGCAATGTATTCTGCCTTGGTGGAGGAGAGAGAAACACAATCGTACTTCTTACTCCTCCAGTTGATTGCTGCTTCTCCAAGTAAAAACACAAAACCACTTTTCGATCTCATTGTTTCTAGATCTCTCCCCAAATCCGCATCGCTGTAGCCACTGAGGATGGGGCTATTGTTTCCGTTGAAGGTGAGGCTAAGGCTACTGCTATTATCAAGGTAGCGCAGCACACGCTAGACAGCCTCCCAATGTGGCACACCCGGGTCGATGCAGAACTTGCTCACGGCTCCCACTGCTTGGCTGATGTCGAGGCGCGTGCCGACAGCTGCAAACATGAGGCTCCCAATTGCTGCTTGGTATGGTACCTCCTCCATGCGGCTGCTATGATGCTTGTCATGAGGAGCCTGCGTGATTCTTTGCTTTTCTCCTACTTCCAACAGTGTTGCAACCTTTTGTGCACCTCCCATGTTGAAGCGTTTGACAACGTCTCTCACGTAAGTGCTATGCGACAGCTCCAAGGTCTGTTGCTGCCGATCACACTTCACCTGGAGACCCAGGTAGTAGCTCAGCTCTCCCATTTCCTTCATGTCGAACCTGGTTGCAAAGGATTGCTTAGAATCTTTGAGGAAGGGCTTTGAGTCAGAGGCCATAAGCAAGTCATCATAAAGCAGGATGATGGCCTGGCTTCCATCCGTGTGCGCCCATAGACTGCATGATCTGCCTCGCTGCACCAAAAAAACCAAGGCTAGCCAGCTGTTCATCAATCTTGTGGTACCATGCACGCAAATCTTACTTCAGGTCATGCATTGCCTACACATGATTGCACACATGATCCTCAAGCTCTTCTACCACATACCCCTCTAGATTCTCCATGTACACATCCTCCTCAAGGTCACCATTGAGAAATGCACACGCCACATCCATCTGGCACCTCCCAGTCCATGGCAGCGGCAATGATTGCACGTATGGAGGGAAACTTTGCGACGGGTGCAAATATCTCATTGTAATCTACACCCTCAGTCTGCACATACCCCTTTGTAAGCAGCCGTGCTTTGTACCTGAGCATCATACCATCAGCACTGCGCATGCGCCAAAAGATCCACCTGCATCCAATCACACGCCTGCCACGTGGAGCTTCTGCAATAGTCCGGGTCTCATTTTTCATGAGTGCCTTGTACTCCTTGCCTGCTGCAGCACGCTTATCTGCTGGATTTTCACTACACATTGCTTAGCTGAATGTCATTGAGACGACAATGACGGTGAAGAAGAGGAGCTCCAGGTCCGGAGACTCACGTGAAGATGATAAAGTGCAAAGGTTTAGCTGCTCCTCCAGCGGCCTCTGTTTCCTTGCGAGGCGCTCCGATCACCACAACGGCTCCACAAGACCATCTACACCATGGTTAAGGCATACTGACCTCCATGGCAGTTGTTGCTGCTTGCTCAGCTGCACCTCCTTGTCTGCTTTGGTTGCCGTCTGCTTCACTTCCTCAGCTCCCTTTGCTGCCCCGTCACCACTTCCTTCCGCTTGCTCCTCTTCAGCTGCAGGCTCTTCGGATCCCACAAGGTAAAATACCGGTGCAATGGCGACTGCATCCATACATCTATATCTATATCTATATCCCTATCTATATCTATATCTAGATCTATATCTATATCTATATCTATATATCGATATATCTATATGTATATTTATATCTATATCTTTATCTATATCTATATCTATATCTATATCTACATCTATATCTATATCTATATCTATATCTATCTATATCTATATCTATATCTATATCTATATCTACATCTATATCTATATCTATATCTATATCTATCTATATCTATATCTATATCTATATCTAAA
>SZWC01007678.1:43796-58770 GCA_023375785.1 Penium margaritaceum | reverse complement strand
TCTATATCTATATCTATATCTATATCTATATCTATGTCTATATCTATATCTATATCTATATCTATATCTATATCTATATCTATATCTATATCTAAATCGATATCTATATCTATATCTATATCTATATCTATATCTATATCTATAACTATATCTATATCTATATCTATATATCTATATCTATATATATATCTATATCTATATCTATATCTATATCTATACCTATATCTATATCTATATCTATATCTATATCTATATCTATATCTATATCTATATCTATATCTATATCTATATCTATATCTATATCTATCTATATCAATATCTATATCTATATCTATATCTATACCTATATCTATATCTATATCTGTGTCTATGTCTATGTCTATGTCTATGTCTATGTCTATGTCTATATCTATGTCTATGTCTATGTCTATGTCTATATCTATATCTATATCTATATCTATATCTATCTCTATATCTATATCTATATCTATATCTATATCTATCTCTATATCTATATCTATATCTATATCTATATCTATCTCTATATCTATATCTATATCTATATCTATATCTATCTCTATATCTATATCTATATCTATATCTATATCTATCTCTATATCTATATCTATATCTATATCTATATCTATCTCTATATCTATATCTATATCTATATCTATATCTATCTCTATATCTATATCTATATCTATATCTATATCTATCTCTATATCTATATCTATATCTATATCTATATCTATCTCTATATCTATATCTATATCTATATCTATATCTATCTCTATATCTATATCTATATCTATATCTATATCTATCTCTATATCTATATCTATATCTATATCTATATCTATCTCTATATCTATATCTATATCTATATCTATATCTATCTCTATATCTATATCTATATCTATATCTATATCTATCTCTATATCTATATCTATATCTATATCTATATCTATCTCTATATCTATATCTATATCTATATCTATATCTATCTCTATATCTATATCTATATCTATATCTATATCTATCTCTATATCTATATCTATATCTATATCTATATCTATCTCTATATCTATATCTATATCTATATCTATATCTATCTCTATATCTATATCTATATCTATATCTATATCTATCTCTATATCTATATCTATATCTATATCTATATCTATCTCTATATCTATATCTATATCTATATCTATATCTATCTCTATATCTATATCTATATCTATATCTATATCTATCTCTATATCTATATCTATATCTATATCTATATCTATCTCTATATCTATATCTATATCTATATCTATATCTATCTCTATATCTATATCTATATCTATATCTATATCTATCTCTATATCTATATCTATATCTATATCTATATCTATCTCTATATCTATATCTATATCTATATCTATATCTATCTCTATATCTATATCTATATCTATATCTATATCTATCTCTATATCTATATCTATATCTATATCTATATCTATCTCTATATCTATATCTATATCTATATCTATATCTATCTCTATATCTATATCTATATCTATATCTATATCTATCTCTATATCTATATCTATATCTATATCTATATCTCTATCTATATCTATATCTATATCTATATCTATATCTATATCTATATCTATATCTATATCTATATCTATATCTATATCTATATCTATATCTATATCTATATTAATATATATCTATATCTATATCTATATTTATATCTATATCTATATGTATATCGATATCTATATCTGTATCTGTATTTATTTCTATATCTATATCTATATCTATGGCTATATCTATACCTATGACCACGTTAATGACTACTTCCATGGCTATGTATTTTTCTATGTCTTTGTTTATTTCTTCGTCTTTGTATTGTTATGTATTTGTTAATGATCTCTATCACCATGTGTCAGTTCGTGGACATCTTTTTCTTCTTTGTTTGTCTTAGCATGTTTTATACGAATACATATTGATGGTTATATTTGAGTGGCTCTATGTCAATGTATTTGTATATTTTCATGTTAATGTTCATACGCATTTGGTTTCATAGGATTCTATGTATGAATTTAGACATTCATTAGTTTATATTTCTTTTTTAATATGTTTCTGATACTGGATGCGTAAAAAAAAACATACTTAAAAACACTGTCCATGAAAAAACCTACCTCACTTTACTTTTAACATTGACTTTTTTTAATGCATTTAACGATTATGCCTTTGATTTTATGGTTTCCTTTAATACTAGAGGTTGTAAAAAACGTTGATTAAAACCTTTTTTCGTATATGGTATTATTGTGTAGTCCATGTTGGTGGTTTTTGGTTCTTAATATGTTTTGCATATGATTCAGACAAAAACGTGTTCCATTTTAGTTTGATTTGTTTTTCAATTATTGTTATTATCCTTCGCCAACTCACCATGGCTCCTTGTTGTCATTCATACTAGCCGTAGTATTTCTATGTCTTGCAAATTTGGCCATTATAGACATGGTTTCGAAATAGCCTTACAATACCAGCCACAATGGAGTGTGCAGTGGCTCCTTCATTTCATCATTTCCATTATTGCAGATGGATAGTGGCCACATGTCGTGTTCACCTAAGAGGTCTGTGATCAATCGAATATGAAAAGGGTATCGTATGATTGAAAACGGATATAGCCTATATGGGAGGGAACATCTTCTATATCAATATATTTCCACAATCTTACTAAATGTTTCTTAACATTAACCATCGATTTATATCCTTCAAGATCTTCTTAGGTGATCTAGTAATGGACTTCCTATGTCATCATGAAACAAGCATAAGAGTTTCATATTGATATATTTCTTTATCAATTAATATCAAACAAACGTGTAAAAATGAATTCAAATGTAGATAGTTCATATAAGCTTCATTAAAAGAGAAATAAACATTTTTTTATCAGTATGATAAAGATTAAACATGCCTCAGAATGATGTTATGAATAGTTTTGCAATTAGAGTTATTTTTTTCAAACTATGTGCTAGAAACATATTCAACGTCATTTTTTTTATAATCTAAAACATGAATATCCACTGAAACATTTAATTAAAATAATGCAAAGTAACGGAAATTTTGTTAAACATCAAAGCACGACTATGTAAGATTATGGTAGTTTTTCTGAAAATGATCCCAAAGTGTTTGTGGTATTACATTTCATTTTGAGTTAATCTTCTTTCTTCATAGACAACCAATTTATAATGTTTTCAATGTCATTAGTTGCAATGATGCTTTAGTCTAATCATAACAATAGAAAGACTCCATGTTGTACAAGCAAGGTAATGGAGCGATTGTTTCTCATGTGATGATTTGAATTTTGCAATGTTGAGACTTGATGAATGTTATTGTAACAGTGTCATTGCCTTTCTTTTGCCACATCTCATAATTTATCCAGATTTCAGAGCTCTTATGGAAATGTTTCTGATGATTTAGGGTTATCTTTGTGAATATAGCAGTTCTGCTCAATCCTATTAGTGGCTGAAGCTGCGGCCATATTTGAAAGAGTTATGGAAGTTCGTGTTATTATGGTTGTAATTGTCAGAAAACTTGCAAACCGCATCTATTATGGCCAAATTTGAGGTAGAGAAAGCTTTTGACCAATATGAACAATGATGCCAAGCCGCGGCCAGTTTGTGAAGGAATAATCGAATTGATGGCCAAACAAATAAAATGACCCCTTGGATGAGTCCCGTATTCCGTTTTACATATTTGATTGTTTTTCTCGATTTGCATAGTTGTGTGGTTTTCATGGGTTTTGCAGCGCACGTGTCATTGCTCGCCATCGCTTTATGTGAGTCTGGGGTACTGTTCATAGTTGTACACCTCCTCAGCCACTAGCTCTCCGTGAGTTTTGCGGAGAGATGGTCGCTGAGGAGGTCACAACTAGAACCCCCCGCCAAATTTGTTTGGTACCCCGCACTTTCCTTTATAGTGTTTTGTCAGAAGCAATTCAAACCAAGTTAGGTGAACTAGGTTTGAAAAGCTACCCAGCGTGGCAATCTAATTTCTTGCCACATGGCCAATTTTGGTTTTCGACGAATAAGAACAATATGCATTTACTGCTTCCGTCACGGACAAAGCGAGGAACGTCACTTTGTTCGAACAAAACAAAATCAGGCTCCATCAATTGTTGACGACAATACGAGTCTATCCATTTTGTTTCTTGAAAAAATCCATTTTGTAACTGAACAAAGACGGTTTCTCTCTTTTGTATAGAACGCGGTAGGTATCCTCGTTTTGGAAATCAATTTTTCTCAGGATACCGCTTAGCATTTTCTACGATTATGTGGGCTATGATTGTTTTACAACAAGGTTACTTGCTCATGTCTCTTTATGTTGAAGTTTGTCCCCTATAGATTTCATGATTGGCACAGCGCACTGGACTTCGCTCTCTTGCACGCGGGTCCACGCACCTGGTCGATTCGCGGTCAAATAACGCGAACCTGGCACCCTGACTTCGCTCTCTGAAACCCGGCCGCATGCTGGACGCCACTCATCGCGCTAAGGATTTGGACAGGTGGGAGTGCGCCAGGTGTCCCAGATTCTGGACCGCTACCTCGTCGGCGTTGCAGAACACGTCCAAATTGGATATTTCTTGAGGAATTGGCAGCGGATGGCTGGCACCCCTCATCTCGGATGTCCAACCTTAGCCGCGGATGTCTGGCACCCCAACCCCGGGTGTCCGGCACCCCAGCCACGGATGTCGAATCGGGTGATTCGGGTATCACCCGAATCACCCTATGTGTCATGAGCAAACCCCTACACATGGGCCGACCGCGCCAGTCACACGGTGTGACGGGATGCTTTCGTTTTTAAAAGGCGGTGTTCAGTATCCCACGACTATTCGCACTTCCGAAGCATTATTTGGTTAAAGTCAAAACTGACCAGATATCTGGTAAAATGGGGCACATAATCAGTGGCAGGTGATTTATTCTTCTAAGCTGTAGCTTCGCGCAAAGGCACCCTCTTGGCAACCGTATATCAGCCTTGTCACCTCTCCTCCCTGTTCCTGGTCTTTAACTTAAACATGCACTGCCACAGAATATTTGTGCTGTCTGGCAAAGACCATGTGGCAGACGCTTCCGTCCAAACACCGACTTTGTGTTATACCTTTCCAGATCTTTGTTTTGTCCCATCTCGTAACAGACCTCCCCTACCACCGATTTTTGGCAAATCTTACAAATAACGGATGGTTGGGGAGGTAAGCAACTAGACCTCCCCAACACTATCTGAAAAATCAGGACAAACAAGCACTTTTATGCATCCTTTTGCAGAGAGGCATGTCAACCCTAATCTTTGGGCAACATTTGGAAATAGAAACAGCGTGTCCTAATGGAAAGTTGACACGTGGCTCAATTTGTATAAAAAAAACAGGAAAAAGGGACAAAAAAACCATCACATTCATCATGAAATGAAAAATTGACCACGTAAACACAGTACACATAATGTAATTGTTGTAAATTGGTTATGGAGAGAACTTCTACACATCGTTCTTTGAAGACGTTGACATTGGAATGAGCAACCTGAAGTTCTTCAGATGCGTTTGATCATAGTACATCCTTGTATTGCATCAACAAGTGAAAATTTAATGAGTCTCCTTTTGCTTACGGAAAATACAAATTTAAGTTACAAATGGGCCTTCAAACTTGAAGGCAATGCAAATTCAAAGTGTGACGCCCATCCGCCCACTAATGGAGAATGAATAAGTCATCTACCCGGTCAAGATTCTATGACCATTCACTACATGCATAACAAAAACATAAAAAGATCATTGCTCCCTTGCAAAAAAACGTAGTATGTTAGTATTCCAGTCTTTTTTGACTCGCAAAGCCCAATTTCGGTTTTTGCCCTACGAACTTCATTACAATTTAGTGAGAATCCTTGCTTATTTTATCCAACATGAAAACTTAATGTATTCCATGAAAACCCAATGCAAACATTACTCTATATTATACTAGGATTTGAAGGATTTTTATCTTTACAGGGGCATCTACTACATCCTGAGGTAGCTGGGGGCTGCCAGGTCCCCTTTCAATGTAAGGGATCTTTAACTCCCCTCAAAATTTATACATACCCAATGCATAAGTAAAAAACTGTTATTGCAAGCAAAAGTGGAAGTTGCAAACCAGAAGATTCTTTAGTAAATTGGGAAAGTTGAGTTATCTGGAATATGCAACAATTGTTCTTGAATGACAAGTCTTGGAACTGTCCGTTGCATCTATACAATAATTGACACAAAGAAGGCATATTTGGGATCTTGGACACTCAGACCTAATGAGATGTAACAAGACGTGTTGTGAGCAGCTACCTGAAATCATGGGGTTTTGAGATTATGAAGGTGCATCTATTTTGAACTATATTATTTTCATGTAGAATCAAAAGACGAATAAAGTTCTGAACATTTATGTCAACACTTACTGGAAGTGGCTGAAACTATCGCCCACTTACGCAAAAAAACACCAGAAGTCGGGGAAACTGGCCAAAACTCTCTTAAATGAACAATGTAAGAATCCAGAGATCGTTGCATGGTGCAGCACAAATGTACGCACAATAATGCCCATGCACACAGATAAGGGGCTTGGATGCATAAAAAGCATAAGACTTCTCCCCTTTTAGTAATATCTTCTTGGCATCTTCTTGGTGGATGTCAACCAAGTAAACCTTTCACTTGTTCATTGACATCCCAAAGCCTGTCATAAGGCTCCTACCTGTCGTGCAAAGAGCCATAGTTCTTGCACTTGATGGGATATTCCATTCCTTTTCCTCTTCGAAGGTCCAAAAAGATCCTCAACATCATTGTTTCTCACCTCGTCTGCTTTGGCACTTGATGGCACAGGTACATCTCTGCTAAGGGGAATGCTTGCTTGGGTCTTCGTAGACTTTGCATTGGCTAATGTGGAACACCGGGTGGACAGAAACACAGACAATGACATGAAGCTTTGCGCCGACGGGAATCAATCTTTCTTCAATATTAACGGCCCAAAACACTTAGCGTTCAGCTTCACAGAGTCCACGCCTCAACATGACATTCATGGAGTTGAATAGGATTCATTTACCAATGTGTAAGTGGGTGTCCATTCAATTCTTGACGGATGTTTTCTTCTATGCCAGTAGAATCTTTGTGAGTTTCAGGTTATTATTTTCCTAGATGCTTAAAACTTCTTCCAGGTTCATGTCCAGTGCTAGAGTATTTCTTTGTGAACATACGGCAATAGTGGAGATGTTTTTATAAACCACTTTGAATGGAACTTTGCTCATGGCTGCAGAGGTTGTGGAGTAGTGTGTGAGCTTGGTGTACGGCAAATTAACAACTTTTCAATGCCATGTGGCTCACATAACATAGGGAGAAGTTGTTGAAGGGTCTGATTGCACGCTAAGTTAGTCTGTCTCTCTAAGGATGAAAACCTGTTGATAGCTTAATTTGGTTACATTAAGAGAAAATCAGCACACAAAAAAATTCCTCGTGATCCTCCCATGTAAGTTAGAAAGTGCCGTTGATTACAGCGTGTGCCTTCCATGAGTGTGAAATTTGACTATGAATGTGGAATCTACCTAAAACCTCTTGCGAGATGAGACCAACAAAGGGTTGATCCTTTAAGATCTGAGGAATTCATGCACGACCAAAGGTTAGAATGGTCAACGGGACAACAGAGATTGCGGAAACGTGACTCGTCAAGGGGAAAAAAGAGAATGGGGAAACGTTCTCCAAAATCTAAGGCTCGACAGCGGAATGCCATACAAGGCAAACATGAAGCAGTGGGAACTGTTTGTTAATGCATCAAGGATGCTTAGGGACCAAACGTATTTCATAATGGTGTTTTGATGTGTTATTGCAAGCGAGGGTGCCTCGGGCGGCTGTCATCATTGCTAGTAGTGCTGCCAGCGACTAATTGTTGTGGTTTGCAAAAACAACCATATCTTGGTCATTCTTCCATGAAATAACGTGAATCTTGATGGATTGGGAGGCTGAAAATATTAGCTACATCATGCTTATAAAATCATTCTCAAATCTTGCCCATAAAGATATGTGCAGGGTTTGAGGACGTTAGGTAGCGTACATTGTATCACCATGTACATATGTCTTGTACATTGACTCTTGAAGAAAGAGTACAGTTGGCTCCGACATTTTCCACGCATGTTCCCTTGTTTCCAAAAAAAAAGTTGAAAACTTCTTCCGTACTGCACTTATGGCCAATCAGGTAGAAATAATGTACATGCTTTTCTATGTACATGTTGGGTGCACATCCAAAGAAAATTTACAAAAGTTGCACAACTAACACTTGCTCATTTCCATGCACCAACAGATCTTACAATTTTTTCTCAATACAATTGAAACACATGGTGAAACATTAGGTGACGTGTTGTGTTCCCAAGAACATGCCTTATCATACTTGTAGTAACGTAACTTACTTATTCATGTCTGGTTCTTTGTGTATCCCATTAATCGGGTCCTCGACACCTTGAAGGTCTTCATTTGATGAAAAATCATCCCCTTATGACACCCATGGTTGCATTTTTTTCTTGCCTTGGAATGTACTGGGACCCACAATAGCAATGCCAAACAAGCGATGGCATGAGACGGTGTATGTGCAAGGGTACTAAACATAGATACTAGTTTATTATCAATAGAAAATTTTGAGGAAGTTGCGAGATGTGCAATCATGTATGTCTTGCAAATTCCTCCACATACACCCTCTCACACACTCGCCTCATAAAATGAAGGGGAGGAGGGGAGGGATGGACCAAGCGATATCGACAGACCCGTTCCCCCCCCCAAAGAACAAGAAAGTGTTTGAGGCAATTACATGAGACAATGTATGTGGGGGGGGGGGGTACTAAATATAGAAAGAATTCGCAAGATGTACAATATTGTATGTCTTGCAAACTCCTCCACATACACCCCCTTAGATACATACCTCATACAATGGGGGGTGGGGGGTGGGAATGGATCAAGCGATGCCAACGGACATGTATCCCCTTCCCCAAAAACTGGAAAGTGTATGTGGCCAGTGTACGATGTGGTGTATGTGGGAAATTGTTTAGAATAGACACTAGTTCACTGACATGAGATGTTTTTTGAGGAAGTCGCAAGATGTACACTAATGTATGTCTCACGGCTTCCTCCCCCACATACACTCGCCTCATACAAGCAATGGGGGGAGGGATGGATCGAGCGATGTTAACGCACCCGTCCCCCCCCCCCCCCCAAAAAAATGAGAAAGAGTATGAGGCAATTGTATGGGACAGGTTCTGTGGGGGGTATAACATATAGGCACTAGTTTACTGTCACACGAGATGTTTTAGGAAGTCATGAGATGTAGACTTATATATGTCTCGTGACTAGTTTGTCTTGTGACTTCTTTGTTGGGAGGGGGGGCTCGTCTGATGAGAGTTCACCGGAAGGTGTCTCTTATATGTGTGAAAAAGGACTAAAAATTGAATTTTCAGGGATCAGTTCACATGCATACCAAAAGTAGGTGTAATAACAGACCTAAAATGGACTAAATGATGAGAATTACCATTTTACCGTCTTAACCTTCTAGGAAACTATTTTTCCATGTTCGTACCTATATGCCCACCTAAGAGTATAAAAATCCTACGTCTAACCATTCCTCATGTACTCAAAGGTATGTATTGGCAGGTATGCACTTGCATCATTTTGATCTTCGTTGCCAAAGGTGGTGCTTGTACCATTTGACTGAGGCTTCACATGGCCCCCTGTGTATGAATAGTGTTAGAGTTACCCTTCGCTCATGAGCAAAGTTTCTTTATACGAAAGAATCTCGTAATTATTCGAGAAAAGAACACATCTCACCTCTTTGGAGGATCTATGATCAAGGCAAACCATGCACACATGTGACAAGGCTGTAGCTGGAGGATTATTGGGGAAAACGTTTCACCAGATGCAAAGATGACTTCAACTAGCACGTTCTCACTGGCCTTGGTTTTTGTTGAACAAGGCAACATAGCAGCAACCACAATACTGTAGAAGCTTATCACAAACATGTAGGCCAAGATGGACCTGTTGGAGTAGCAAAGCTATTATCTTAACGATGAGATACAAAGTTTCATGTCTCAACAATAGTGGTTTTTGCCAGTGCACCTAGAGTTGTGTGGTTCTCCCAAGCCCACCCAAGCTAGATTCCTTCAACCAATTGAAGAAGGATGGGACAGCTTCACAAGCGTGAATAATTGTATTGAAGCTCTACTTCACCACTATGAACGTGGATGCTATGAAGTACAAGATGCACTGTGATTACACCATGAACCTTTTGAGGGGGGGATTTCTGGCTTGGTTGGTTGATGTGATGTAACCAACAAGGTAGTGGAGCAGTTATGCTCAAGAGCATTGCATTCATGACCAGAATCTCAACATCATTGTCATCCTTGAGTAGCATTGCTCAAGGCATGGTTTCCATGCCATGTGAGGGCATGGAAACCATGCCCTTACATGGCCGACCTTATGGACAGAGTTCATGGACTTGTTTGTCAGCCCCTTCACCGAAGACGACATGAGGAGCAACGCGCTTTCTAACTGGCATCGGCTTTGCCTAACGAGAAAAGCTGCCGATTACACCCATTGGTTTTTGTTTGATTGTGGCCCATTGTGGCTATGACTCTCACAACTTTTGCTTCCATAGTAGCAACAGCTTCAAGGAAGATACCCGCTCTGTGACGATGATGCATGAACAGAGAAATGACCTGCCAGGGATGATTGCAGCAGCAAAGACATTCAATGAACATGTGCAAAAGCCACAATTCTTTTGGTTTTGGCTGTGGCAAGAGGCCCAAGAGCAGCACCACGTCCACAAAGATTAGATTGTTGCAACAACTGAAGTGCTTCAGGTGTGGCAAACATGGCCATTTTACACATGATTGCTGGATTTCTAAGAAGGAGTAATGCAAGGGTACATGATAAGGGAGGGGGAGAAGCAAAACATAAAGAAAGGAGAGAAGGAAATGAACGAGTCAGGAAACAAGGAGAGAGGGGAGTAAATGGGGTTACTTGAGGCTCCTCTTTTGGAGGCAGGAGTGAAACATTTGAAGGGAAAAGTGGGGATTTTGCTGCACTATAGCGAAAGGTTATTATTTTTTAGCATGGATAAGAAGTGGGGCCTTGGACTCAAGAGCAAGAAGAAGGCCGTTAACCAAGTGGATAGCATGGTGAAAGTGGGGTTCTTGGCCAGCCCTCTCTCCATTTGCATGGAGAACCTTTACATGATGATTGTACACTGGGTGTGCCTGGTGAAGGATTATGATGTGATCATCATTCATAAATTCCTCCACAAGTACAACCATGTCATCAACTGGGAGGCGCGTAATATCTCAGTAAGGTTCAATGGCAGAGAAAATCACATGCCTACGTGGTCCAAGGAATAGGGCGTGGAGGAGGAGAATTGTAAAGACGTAGCGTTGCTGCAGTTAGGGCCTCACAAGGGGAAGTCAGCAGCATTGATGCTGAACTTGGTATAGTTCAAGTGCGCAATTGGAAACATGAGCAGATTTAACTACCATTTATACAAGACGTGGAAGACAACTTTGACAGACTAAAGGATGAGGCGCCTGACATGGTACATGGGGATAATCTTAAGTAGCTACAGCTAGCTTCAGAGAAATATCAAATGCTCACAAGTCTGACCTCCTGTGGGAGAATATTAAGGAAATGCCCCCCTCCAAGACAGACCAACTCTCAAGAGGAAAAAAGGAAAAAGTGACCGAGAGCCACCTCTCGGTCACCTCCACTCTGTATAGAGAAAGGAGCGCATGTACAAACAACAAGCATGGCAAAACCAAGACATGGTCAGACCAGATCAACGGTCTCCTGCAGATGTACGGCAACCAGGCGAGTGGCTATGGTCACGTACCAGCCAGAGGAACTGGCGGACATGAACGTGCTGCCCCGGAGTCACAAATCAGGTGGCCTGTATGCACTACAAGACAAAGGACAGAATCATGGAAACCCGTGGAGACTCACCCACAGCGAGGCGCCCACTTTGTGGTGTGCTCGATCCACTGTGCGGCTTGAACCCACAACGCCATCAACAGAAGCATCTCAGCGGCGGCGTCATCTCTCCCACCACCCGCTATTGGACACATAGACCAGGTAGTACAAGATAAACCACGTATTGTATTCTTTGTACTTTGCCTCTGTTATCAAACATCAATGAAATGAATTCATCCTTCATCAGCTTATTCATTGCTGCCTCAGCTCACTTGGGCCATTGATGGAATCTTGGGCAGCCCTCATGGAGGTGATCAGGCTCACTAAGAGCCGCCTAGGCAGGACCAACTGTTTGTGAGAGGGGGTTGCAGGTTGCACAGACAGAAATTACGGAAGCGAATGTAGGTTTGCAGAGAAAGCAAATGTCTAAATCGACTCTTGAGTGAGAAAGTACATCATCACAGCTTTCTAACAAGCCCTTATATGCCTCATTTGGCTAAGGGAGCACTGAGATCCACTCTGTCAAAGCTCACCCTCTAGCACACTCCTAGCCTAGCGGGATGAGCGGCAGTTACCTTGTCACACAAGAGAATTATGTCTTGCACAGCCTGCACTGCTAATAATCATAGACTGGTCCTTCCTTGAAGTCTCTTGCACGTCTTCCAGTCAGGGCGATGTACTCTGCTTCGGTGGAGGAGAGGGCAACGCACTCTTGCTTCTTACTCCGCCAACTGATTGCACCTCCCCCGAGCACAAACACAAACCCACTGGTTGACCTCCTTGTGTCCAGGTCACCTCCCCAATCTGCGTCACTGTAGCCGATGAGGATGGGGCTGCTGTTGCCGTTGAAGGTGAGGCAAAGGCTGCTGCTGCTGTCGAGGTAGCGCAGCACGCGCTTGACCGCCTCCCAATGCGGCACGCCCGGATTCGCGCAAAACTTGCTTAACAATCCCACTGCTTGGCTGATGTCGAGGCGCGTGCCAACTGCTGCATACATGAGGCTTCCAACCGCTTCTTGGTATGGAACTGCTTCCATGCGGCTGCTCTCTTGCATGCTGCGGGGAGTCTGCATCATGCTCAGCTTCGCTCCCACTTCCAGTGGTGTTGTTGCTTTGCGCGCTCCTGCCATGTTGAAGCGCTTGACAATGTCGCTCACGTACGTGCTCTGCGACAACTCCAAAGTCTGCTGCTGCCTGTCGCGCTTGACCTGACGGCCAAGGTAGTAACTGAGCTCTCCCATGTCTTTCATGTCAAACCTGGCAGCAAGAGACTTCTTCACATCGTCCAAAAGAGACTTGGAGTCAGATGCAATGAGCAGATCATCAACATAGAGTAAGATGATGACCTGGCTTGCCTCTTGAGTGCGCCCATAGACTGCATGATCAGCTTCACTACGCACAAAGCCAAGGCCAGCCAGCTGCTCATCCATCTTGTGGTACCATGCTCGTGGTGCTTGCTTCAGGCCGTAGAGGGCCTTCACAAGCTTGCACACCAAATCTGCCTTTCCCTCCACCACATACCCCTCCGGCTGCTCCATGTACACATCCTCCTCGAGGTCACCATTCAGAAATGCACAAGTCACATCCATTTGGTGCACCTCCCAGTCCATAGTAGCAGCAAGAGCGAGGATCGCTCGGATGGATGGGAACTTTGCGAGAGGTGCAAATGTCTCATTGTAATCCACACCCTCAGTATGCGCATACCCCTTTGCAACCAGCCGTGCTTTGTACCTGAGCACCTTACCATCCGCACCACGCTTGCGCCTGAAGATCCACCGGCATCCGATAACCTTGCTGCCGCATGGAGCCTCCTCGAGAGTCCAGGTGCCGTTCTTCATGAGCACATCATACTCCTCATCTGCTGCGGCACGCCAATCGGCCGCCTCGGCGTTGCGCATGGCTTCAGCGAATGTGGCTGGGTCATCGGTGACTGTGAGGAAGAGAAGCTCGAGGTCAGACGACTCCGTTGGTGGTGGAACGGTGCACAGGTTCACCAGCTCCTCTAGTGGCCTCTGTTTGTTTGCGAGGCGCTCGGATCGCCTCAGCGGCTCCCCACTGTCCTTTGCACCTTTGTTGAGGCGTGCAGACCGTCGTGGCAGCTGTTGTGCGTTGCTTTACTGCTCTTCCTCATCAGATTCTGCTACCAGCTCCTTCTCCTTCTCAGCTCCCTCCACCTCCTTGTCGTTGCCGCTGTCACCGCCATCTTGCGCACCGCCCTCTTCTGCTACCGGTACTTCTCCCACTTCAGGTACAAGCGCGGGAGCAAGTGGGACAGCAGTCATAGGGCTCCAAGTCCAGCCCTTCACGTCCTCTTGGAAGACGACGTCGCGGCTGCGGATGATCTTGCGAGCAGCGAGGTTGTAGAGGCGGTATCCCATGGTGTCATAGTCGAGGAAGGCGGCCTTCACCGACTTTGCTTCTAGCTTGTTACGGCTGCCGGCAGGCACGTGCACGAATGCGCCACACCCAAAGACTTTCAGGTGCGTCACTGTTGGCTTGCGCCCCGTCCACGCCTCCTCCGGTGTCATCAGCGACACGGCGCGTGTAGGGCTCCGGTTTTTCAGGTACACTGCGGTATTGACCGCTTCCGCCCAGAAGGTTGGCGGGAGCCCCGCGTCTTGGAGCATACTGCGAACGCGCTCCATGAGCGTAGGGTTTGCGCGTTCAGCCACGCCGTTCAGTTGCGGTGTTCCAGGTGGGGTGACCTCGTGCTTAATCCCGCGATGCTTGAGGAAGGTGCTGAAGTCATGGGAGAGGTACTCTCCTCCACCATCGGTGCGAAGCACCTTCAACCGCCTGCCACTCTCATTATGTGCAGCAGCAATCAACACCTTGAAAGCATCAAAGCACTCATCCTTTCCAGCCAGGAATGATACCCTTGTCTTCCTTGACTTGTCACCAATGAACGTGACAAAGTACAACTTGCCGGACAAGGATTGTGATGGCATGGGACCACACAAATCAGCGTGAACGAGTGAGAGAA
>SZWC01007678.1:8749-20080 GCA_023375785.1 Penium margaritaceum | reverse complement strand
ACTCCTTCGGGCACCTCCATCAGCACTTCCTTGTCAAGCTTCCCATAAAGGAAAGCTGTCCTGACGTCCATCTGGTGTATCTCCAAGTTCTTTGCGGCAGCAATGCCAAGGAGAGAGCGGATTGAGGCAAAGGTCGTGACGGGCGCGAACGTCTCATCGTACTCGGAGCCCGGGCGTTGAGAGAACCCCTTAGCCACTACCCTTGCCTTGAACTTGTCGATGTTGCCGTCTTGCTTCTTCTTCACTCGGAGGACCCACTTGGATCCCACCACGTGGGCCTTGTCGGGTCTATCCACCAGCACCCACGTGCCGTTCTCGGCAATGGATGCGAGCTCGCTATCCACTGCCTCCTTCCACTTGGCCGCATCTGGGCCATTCATGGCCTCCGCCACTGTGGATGGCTCTCCCTGAGCCATGCACGACCAGCTAAGGCTGGTCCAATCATCCTCATACCGCAAAGGTGGTCTCTTTGGTCGCAAACTGTGCCGGGGTAGTGGTGCCGCTTCTTGCTTTGGTGCTGGTGCTTCCACAGGTAGTGGTTTGTCGTCGTCGTTGTCGTCAGAAGAGTCGTCAGACTCCAAGTCAGACTCGGAAGCCTCGGACGCCTCGGTATCCGCGTCCATGTCAGATGATGCGTCATCCTCCGCAGCCACTCTCCCATTCCCACCACCTGCTGGCAAGGCGAGCCAGTTTTCGGGCGCTTGGTCTCCGGACTCAAGCAACACTATCCACTCTCCCGCTTTGGGAGTGAGGGTCGGGTCCAGCAGCTCTCCCTTTCCAAGGGTGCGTTCATTGAACACGACGTCGCGGCTCCTCACGAGCTTGCCAACTGCCTGGTCCCAAAGCCGATAGGCTTTGTGTGATGTGTCGTACCCAACCATGATGCACTTCTTGGAGCGTGCATCGAGCTTGCCTCCACCTTCTCCCGACTGGATCTTCACCCATGCAGTTGACCCAAACACCTTCAGATGAGATGCGTTGGGTTTCTTTCCCGACCATGCTTCCTGTGGGGTCTTCAGCTGCTTGTCCTGCTCCTTTCCACGCTTCCGCAAGGCGGTCGCTGGTGTGAGGTTCAAGAGGTAGCAAGCCGTTGTTGCTGCTTCAGCCCAAAAGAGAGGTGGGAGCTTGGCGTCGAAGAGCATGCTTCGCACCATGCCGAGTAGGGTCTGGTTCATCCTCTCGGCAACGCCGTTGCTTTGGGGGTTGTAAGGGGTGGTTTGCTCATGGCGGATGCCATGATGCTTTAGCCAAGGCTTGCATGCCTCGTACTCACCCCCGTTGTCACTTCGGAGCGCCTTCACCTTCTTGGACGTTTGCCGCTCCACCATGGCGACGAACTCGAGGAGCTTCTCCTTGACCTCTCCCTTTGTTTTGAGGAAGTAGATCCACAACTTGCGGCTGTGGTCGTCAATGAAGGTCAGGAAGTACTTGCTTCCTCCGTTAGACGGTGTGCGGAAGGGTCCACACACATCACTGTATATCAGTTCCAAGACGTGCTCCGCTCGTTGACCTCCTCTCCCAAACGGCTTCTTCTTTGCCTTCGCTTGGAGGCATGGTTCACACAACGCACACCCTTCGCCATGCTTCATGGTGCACCCTTCCATTCCGCGGACTACCTCTTGCTCTTGCATCTTTTGCAGTGTGCTATTGGCCACGTGGCCAAATCGCCGGTGCCATAGCTCAGCATCAGTGTCCTTGGTTGATATGGCGGTCGCAGCGGTCGCCGGTGGTGCATCCTTCGGCTCCGGTGCCACTGTCTTGGTGGCACATGCGAGTCCCTCATCCGACGCCTTGGTGACTTTAGTTTGAAGCACGTAGAGGCCGTCGACTCTTGGAACTTGAAGCATGAGGTCGTCTTTGGTGTACAAAATCTGGATGTCCTCGTTTTTGTTGGCCACCGCTTCTTTGTTGGTGAACACTACTGTCATGTTGTTGTCGGTGATTTGTGAGACGGACAGCAAGTTGGCTGCGAAGGAGGGCATGTACACCACCTTTTGAAGGTCGACTGCCTTCTCCGCACCATTCACGTTGAACGTGATCACCTTGTCCCCTTCGCCCATGGCTTGGACGACACCACCGTTTGCACACTTGATGCGCATGACAGATTCGGCCATGGAGACAAATCCACCCTTCTCTTTTGATGAGTGGTGGTTGGTGCCCGAGTCAAGGGCGAATGCCCCGTGCCTAAGGATCGCTGCGCCCTTCATGGGCAGCCCCTTAGCCATCATGTTGGTGAGCTCCTTCTTCTCCTTTCCACCTTTGTTCCCGCCTTCTCTCTTGGGACTACGACAGTCCCTAGCCCAGTGCCCAGCCTTGCCACAGTTGTGACAGTTGCCGGGCTTCTTGGAACTCTTCCCGCCACCATTGCCTTTCCCTCCACCGCCACCGCTTCCGCTGCTGCCTTGACTGGAGCAAGAGCTTGCACTTTGTCCACCGAAGTGAGAGGCATAGGCGGAGATGTTTGCCTCGGCGCCACTGCGTCGCATGGACTCGTTGCGGACGTGTTCAGCGATAGCCTCGTACGTCAGATCTGCCTCCTTTCAACCGCCAAATACGGTGATCAAGGACCCCCAGCTTTCCGGCAACGCCATTAGAAGGATCATGGCACGCATGTTGGAGTCAAGATTCCATTCTATTTGCTGGACCTCTTGCAGCACGTTGTCGAACGACTGCAAAAATGCGAGTATCGATTCTCCTTCGCTCACCCTCATCGACATCAACCGTTGGAAGATGAAGAGTCGGTTTGCTAGGGCATTCGATTGATGCACGCATGCGAGTTTTGCGTAGGCCTCGGCAGCCAACGTGCATCCTGTGATGTGGGAGTGTTGAGTCTTGTTGATGGACGTCACAAGAATGGCGAGAGCCATGTTGTTCTTTATCGTCCATGTTGCAAGGTCAGCCGCATGCGTCGTCACGGTCGCATCGGCTGGTGCTATCTCGGTCCCTTTTAGGATGTCAAGGTAGCCACGCACGTTCATGAAAATCTCAAACTGCCATTTCCACAAGGGAAAACCTGTCCCCGTGAATTTGGACATACCCGCCTCAAGGCGGGCTGGAGTCGGATCCGCCATTTCTTGCGGTTGCTCGTCTGCTCTGCTTTGCTGCTACTCTGCTTCGTTGAGGCCGACGAGGCTGATGAGGCTGCTGACTGCGACCGTTGTCAAAGGTGCAGTTGATTCCGTTGCATACCCCTCCCGCCGATGATCGCCTAAGGCGATGGTGCCGTCGTGAGAGAACGGACTCGGGGTCGTACCACCTTCTAAAAAGGGGTAGAGCTTAATCCCGTTGGGGCTCGAGGGTCTTGTCCAACATGGACAGAGCGATTCCTCGTCCCCTAGTCCGCCACGTGCGCGCACCCTACCTGAAGAAGCCGATGGAGCCGATGGAGCAGATGGAGCTGTCCGATGGTCGTGTCCCTGTTGTACCTGTGCGCCCTGCAAGACCACGCGCTAGTCGGTCTTGGAAGCGTGCCTTAGAACCAGAAGTGTGGGCCCATAACCCTTTGTCAATGCGCCGGATAGCAACGGTCTAGAAAACGGGTCCCGACATGGGAGGCCGCCAACCGCTCTTGGTATTGCAACCAAGATAACATATCACCCTCGAACGAGGGATCCACACTTTAGGTTCGTTTGGTTTGCAACCTCACGAAGTCCGCATGTTGGTCTTTAGTGTCTACCTTTGGTTGGACACTCTGTGAGGAGTCTCAAAGGCAAGAACTGTAAATGGATGCATGCAAGGTACAGGCTTTTATACTTGCAGAGCTTTGCTGAAGCTTCTGCTTGTAGTGGCTCCACTGGAGCCAACCTCATCCTACATTCCTACTTGGCGCGTCCTTAGACCGCCAAGTGTCATCCTCAAGGCAGGCTCTAGTAAGCTTCCTAGAAGCGTCCTGTCCCAGTTTTGGCCACAAAGAAAATTGCGGCCGTTGCGGGGTTTGAACCCGCGACCTCTGGTTTGAGACTCCGGTGCCTAATCAACCAAGCCAAAAAGGTATGGTTCCTATGATGAGGCACAGGGCACATACCCATTATGGGCAGTGCATTCTTGGCCCATCTCAGAACAGACCAAGGGGACATACTCCATAGAGCAGTGCATGCCTTGTCTGTATGTGTAGCTAGCCAGCTAGGCAGTGGACAAGGTGCACACTATTTCAACAAGAGGATGGTTAGTATGAGCATACACTCCCTGACAGAGTCCTCAATCGCAGCAACCTGTTAAGAGAGAGACTTCACCACATTGATGTAGTCAATCATGGATCCGGACTCATCCATCATCACCTGTGAAAGTGACGACACAGCTACATGTTCATGAGGATTGACTTGGAAGCATAAGTGGACTCAAGCTTTTTCCAAACCTCCTTCGGCATGACGATGTCACAGACAAGGAGTTGCTGCCGTTCGGCAAGGTGGAGGTAGATGGTTGCGAGGGCGTCGTCACGCTTTTTGTGGTAGGTACGGGCCTTGCCAGGTGATTGGGAGCTTTCTGCTGGTTCCTTCTCCTTCTCATCCACCTGGCTGCACAGAACCTTCTCCACCAGCACCATCTTCATGTTGTTGCTCCAGTTGAAGAAGTTCTTGCCTTCGAACTTGGAAATTTTGACGCCGGCCACCACAGAAGCGGATGTCGCCATAGTAGTGCAACGTTCAGCCCACAAACGACTCTCTCACACAACAGGGTGTAAGGAATACCTCTAGGATGAGACAAAGCCTTGTTCTAGCTGTGATAACCTTGATGGAGACTGGGGCAGCCCTCATGGAGGTGATCAAGCTCAGCAAGAGCCGCCTAGGCAGGACCAACTGTATGTGAGAGGGAGTTGCAGGTTGCACAGAGAGAAATTACGGAAGCGAATGTAGGTTTGCAAAGAACACGAATACTTCAGTTGACTCTCTAGTAAGAAAGTAAATCAGCACAGCGTATTAACAAGACTTAGTACGCCTCATTTGGCACATGAAACTGGAAGAACCACTCTGTCAAAGTTCACCTCCTAGCACACTCCTCGCCTAGCGGGATGAGTGGCAGTCACACTCTCACACAAGAGAATTACCATCCTTGCCATGTGCACAACCAGTAATCTTGGTGGGGACCTTCCTTGAAGCTCCCTGAAGGTCCTCCTGCCACCTTTCTACCTTGAAGGCTGCTCCAAACCTCCCTTGCCAATAATTGTGGCCGTCATTGGTGCTGGTAGTGCATGAGCCGTCACATGAACCGGACCCATTGCCACCAAACCTTGAGAATCCATATCTTCCTCAAACGGACTCCGAATCAAGTTCCATAATGTGCTACAGAACCAGCTAAGCATCCTCTATTCACTGTTGTGACCTGATGATAATTATCGAGCAACCCAGTTTGGTCACTTTTTTTGGCACCCCATATCCAACAGGAAGAAGGCACACACCCTCACTATTGACATCTTGAAAGCAAGAATAAGTGAGAGTGCGAGTGAAGCAAATACAGAGATTGATGATGCAGCTGACAACAATAGTGAGGACTGGGTGTAGGTCCCGCTCGTTGCAGATGATGGTGATGATGATGAGGTCTGGTTTGAAGAATTACGCGCTGGTGGTGACAAATACAAAGACGGAGCGGGAGTTGCTGGTGGGGAGGACGCAGTTGGTGAGGGTGCTGAAGCTGCTGGTGCAAGAATGGCGGTAGCAGAGGAAGAGGAGGATATTGACTCTGATGTTGAGGAGGCAATGGAGGGGGATGATGTTGACAGTGAAGGGGGCAGATGAAGCAGAGAAGGTTGAGGAGGAGGAGCTGACAGCTGAAAAGGGCTTTGGAAGGATTTTCCAGCTTTGTTTTGGAGAAGTGGAAGAATGTAGAGGTTGCTTTGGAGTTGGAGAAAGGTGCAGCAACTCCTGGGGGTGAAATTGGAAGTGCAGTAGCTGCTGGTGCAGGTGGTGGGGCTTCAACTATATCAAGTCCATCTACAACAGAAGCAACAACATCTGCAGCTTTTTCTGCCTCTGCCAGAGCCATTGGGCAGCCTGACACTTCTGTCATGGCTGGTTCATCCAAGGCAGCTGCTGCTAGGGAAGCTGCTCTCAAGACAGCTGCAGCAGCCAAGGCCGCTGCTGCAAAGGCTGCTACTGCCAAGGCCACTGATAGAAATGCTGCTGCTGCCAAGGCTTTTCCTTCCAAGGCTGGCAAAGGACCTAAGGATATGTCTGTGTTGTGAAATTTCTAATGCAAGATCACTCTTCTCAAGTTCCATATTCATTGCATCACATTCTACCCTTTTCCACGTTCAGCAAATTTGAATGATTTAGATGAATAAGAATTCAACAAAAGCATGTGTACATGCTTGAATTGTATGAGAGTAGATGGAATCACTTCTTTCTACTCGCTGCTGCCAGTTTACTACTGTCATGGCTGCTTCATCCAAGACTTTTGGATCATCAGAGAGGCAAGATTCAGAGTAAAAATGTATAAATATGTAATGTGGACAGATCATGGAACAGAAAAAAAAGGTTTATTGTGAATGAAGTGTAATCCAAAATATATTGTACATGAAATGTGATCCAACATGGAAGTTCAAAACCACATGTAACATGGCATCTTCAGCGTGACTACGTCCATTTTCCAGTAGATTTTGGCGCTTAACCAAAAATGGACTTTCACCAACTTTTGCCAACATCTGACTTCCGATTTGGGGTCCACTTTGACTTGAAAAATTCATCATGGGTGCATGATGTGTAAGTGTTCTTTGGTTTTGGCAACTACATCCATTGATTTGTACTAGGCTATGCCGGAATGTCAGCGCCACTCTGCAACCTCACTGGCAAGGATCATGAGTGGATTTGGCAAGTCAGTAAACAAGAAGCCTTTGAAAATCTCAAACTTGATCTGCTCTCCATGCAAACCTTGCACTTGGCTGATTGCAGCTGTGATTCAGAAATGGTGAAAAATGCAGAGGGCATGGCCCTTATGCAATAGTTTAGCAAAGGGTCGCAGCCAGTTGTGTACATTGTGTGGAGCAGAGGCCACCTACGTCACTCAGAGCATGGAGATGGTTGCCATGGTTGCAACATTGAATAATTGGCAGTGCTAACTTAAGGTGCATAAGTGCATGGTTTTCACCACCCACCATGCGTTAATCTAAGCTGGTGACAAGGATGTTGGGTGGAGTACCTTGAGTTGCACATTGAACACAAAATTGTGCATTGGCTGGGTCGCATCAAACCAGCCGACACACTCTGGTTCCTACGGTGCAGGAATTCTGGCACCTGATATTGAAGAGTAACAAGAAGACACTTCTCCACAACAAGACGTTGAAGAAAGTGGCTTGTTTCTCTTGATGGCGCACCATGTGGATGGAGGTGGCTGAGTTCTGCCAGAATTGTGACTTGTGCCAATGCCACAAGGTGTGGATGACGAAGACCCTCAGTCTCCTCCATTTCTTGCCTATCCCCAGGAGGAAGTGGCAGAAAATCTACAAGAACTTAATCACCGGTGTGCCCACGGCAGAAGCAGGTCACAGTGTGGTTCAGTCCATGGTTGATCACATTAGCAAGATGTTATATTTTATTGCGATGTGCCTCATGGTTAGTACAAATTCTATGGCTTGGCTAATCCTTAAGCACGTGGTACGCCTCCATGGTATGCCACGATGAATTGTGAGTGATACCTGATTTTCACATTAAAATTCTTGTGGAATCTTGTACACCGGTATGGCAACAAGGTGCAGCTGTCAACTGGCTTTCATGTACAAAGTGACCGACAAATGGAGTAGACAAACCAGACACTTAGGCATCGCCTCTGCATAAGTGGGTGATTTAGACGAGATGCCGTGGGACCAGCCGATGCTGGTGGGTGAACTGGTGTACCACTCTGTCGCACCTGCTTCCACCAGCAATGCACCATTTCAGGTGGTGAATGGGATGGTTTCTGTCACACCATTTGCTTTGCTTACCACATGTAACCTGCCAGTGGTGGAGCCTATTGCATGTGAATTTGACATTTGGGTGGTGACGCAGCAAGCACTGGCACAGGCAAAAGAGCAGCATAAGTTGCAAGCGGACCAACGATGAGCGGATGCATTGCTCAAGGTCACTTATTGTGTTTTTCTCAAGAGCACGCATGTCAAGCTATCTAGATTCAGTTTGGACTAATTGAAACCCCAGCAGGTTGGTCTGTTTGAGGTGCTCAAAATGGTGATGCCCATGGCAGCATTGTTGACTCTCCCACCTTCCATGCCAGTACAACAAATGTATTTCTCCTCTTAGGTCAAGCTCTTCAATGATCCAACGTAGTTTTCATCCTGCCCCAAAAACTTTCTTGACATACACATGACCAGTTATTCTCCACCGACCTTTTCGTGGAAGACAACAGCTCTCATTGCTCAGTTGGTATGCCCGTAATGATGATATTACTCACTATTGGATCAGCCAATCATAGGGCTAGCATCAAGATCATAGCATTCCTAGAAGAGTTGAATTTTTCTTTTTTGTGGTCTCTGAAACTATGTTCGGTGGGTTTATGAGTGAGAACAAAGAGAGGAATTGACACTCTAAAGTGAATCATGTATAAATCGATGGTAGTAGTTATAGAAACCCAAGAAAAAATGGCATCCCAAACGTTTATGGGCGCTGGCCAATAAGCAACTTCCTCCAGTTTCTTTATTTCCATTGAGATCCATCCGTTGACCATTATGTTGCCCAAAAAATTGATGGAGCTGCAACCAAATTTGCACTTTCAACATAGATTTTCTTGTGTTGTAAAATTTCAACAACGTTTTTGATATTTTTACCGTACTTCTTCATATGGCTTTACACCTTGGTGTCATCAAGTTTATGACAAATTCATCGAATCATGGGAAACAAATGCTGTTCATGGCCACCATAAATGTCATCAAGGAATTTTTGAGTCCAAATGTCATGACCATAAACTCAAATTGCACGTAGCGCATGTGAAATACTTGTATTTTCAATGTCCTTATCTGGTCTGCAGATTTCATGTGGTGAATTTTTTCAATCCTTGAAGTTGGTCAAAACTTTCATGTGCTTGCGGTGCAGGGTAGCTTTCTTTCATGATAATGTCATTCAACACCTGTTTTTCCATGCCCATTTGCATTTTTCTGGTATTTCCATGGAAACAATTAGGTGTCATATAGGGTGACGTAGATGCCATATTGAGCCCTTGACCGAGTATCTTTTCCACCCATTTTTTCAGCTCAGCCAGTTTGTGGTCACTCATACAACATGTACTTCTGACCATCAGCGTGCTGCCCAGTTTCAGGTCTATCTCATGATTGATGCTACATTGCAGAGGAAATTCTTGAGGTAGTTCATCAGGTAAAATTCCTTCAAATTCTTTAATTTTTGATGCAAAATCCTCAATATGGGTTACAAAACCCTCTAGTGTCAAAGCTAATAACGCCATTGGTTTTATTTCTTCTCCTGCCACTACCTTGCTCTCTTCCCCTGACTCGATGTGCAAAACCCACACATGAGATTCATGTGTGTGTCAGTTCCATCAGATGTGCCAATGCTTCCCAAAGTTCCAGAATAGTTGCAAGTATTGATCAACGGCGCCGATCTCAATCAGAAAGAGGACGGAGGTCTTCATCACTTGGGACATCCATCCACCATGAAAAGAATTGTGGATTCAGATTTTCCAGCTAGTGGATTCCTACATCCAAGAGGTGTAGCATGTGCTATTGATCCGGCCTACTATTGCGGTCATGTGTGGAAGGTCATGTTGGAATGATGCTCCTCACCATGGCAGGAGTGACTCGAAAAAGGAACACCAAAAAGACAAGCCTTATTGGCTTAGGGGTTAATGGTGTCCACCTCTAGAGGCAGGGGCCCGGGTTCAAGTCCCACAAGATGAAATTCTGCCCTGCCTCAAGGGAGGTGGAAAATAGATGCCAGGAAGCTAGCTCAACCTCTAGAGTTCCTCTTTAAGTTTCTAGAAGGCCAGGTGAGGGTCAAGGAAGGTGTCACACCTTCTAGAAGGGGTGACTTGTCCTACAAGGCATCTAGAGGTGTCTTGGTCTTCTGGACACCTTCCCTCCTACTAGAAGCAAGCTGAGGAATCTAGGAAGGGGCAGAAGCTTCTAGAGGAGGGAAGGACAGCCTACCAAGGAGCACTCTAGAAGCCATAGAATCTGCTAGGAAGCTCCAAATCTGGCATGCTTTGGTGTTCTGGAAAGCTTAGATCAGTGGCTATAAAATGCCACAGCTTGTGACCCTTGATCAAGTGTTCTTTCCCAGTCAATTGAGGCCAAAAACTATTGCCACACTCTCTGACCAGATTTTACCATCCTTGGAACCAGTTGCCTCCACAGTTTCAGTCTCTCCAAAAACAGTTGGTGGTGTGAACCAGCCACTGCTACGGACCCTCCAGGGTGCACACTCACCCTCAGGCCAACAGGTCATCTCTAATTTCAAACATTGTGATGGCTCGTCCAAAATCCTTCTTGAGGCCCTTTTTGATACAAAGAAAAACTAATTGACGGGGGCGACATCACTACCAATCATGATTTTGTGGAACCCCCATGTGTTCTCCACCATTCTAGACTATAGATGTGGGAATTGAAGATTGAATCAAGCGTTGGAAATCTTGTTCAGCTGTCCAGAGCATGCTAGTTTTTTTGGTGGAGTCAGCGTATCTTCCCAGCTTGTATTCGTCCACACAAGAGGTACAAAAATTTTGGCTGATGATGTGAGTGATGGAAACTGGGGAAGCCCTCAGGGAGGTGATCAGGCTCACTAAGAGCCGCCTAGGCAGGAACAACTGTTTGTGAGAGGGAGTTGTAGGTTGCACAGACAGAAATTACGGAAGCGAATGTAGGTCTGCAGAGAATGCGAATGTCTGAATCGACTCTTGAGTGAGAAAGTACATCATCACAGTTTTCTAACAAGCCCTTATATGCCTCATTTGGCTAAGGGAGCACTGAGATCCACTCTGTCAAAGCTCACCCTCTAGCACACTCCTAGCCTAGCGGGATGAGCGGCAGTCACCTTGTCACACAAGAGAATTATGTCTTGCACGGCCTGCACTGCTATTAATCATGGACTGGTCCTTCCTTGAAGTCTCTTGGACGTCTTCCAGCCGTCTTTTCTCCTTGAAGGCCGCTCTCAGCAGTCCTGGCCAATAATCCTGCCGCCTTTTGAGCTCAAAGTGCTCAGGTCGTCACTTGAACCCGACCCATGATCTCCAAACTTTGGAAATCCATATCTCACTCAAACGGACTCCAAATCGAGTTCCGTAAAGTGCGTTAGAACCTGTCAAACATCCTCTATGAAACTGTCATGCCAGATGATTTTTATCGAGCAACCTTTTTTTGTCACTTTCTGGCACTCTCATATCCATCATTCTCCCACTTTG
>SZWC01007677.1:82429-92444 GCA_023375785.1 Penium margaritaceum | reverse complement strand
TGCTGTTGCTGCTGCTGCTTCGGCAGCAGACCTTTGCTGCTCTCCACTTGCCCCTCCTTCTCCTGCTGCAGTAGCCTTTGCAGCAAATCGATTTTGCCAGCAACTGCTCTCATCGAATTTGCAGAGGGAGGGCCGGGTCCTTACTGCTACGGCAGGTGCCCAAGTAGATACAAGTGCTGTCGCAGTAGGCCCATGAAATGCAACCCTGCATGAATGAGCTGCAGATGTAGGTCTTCTTGCTGCCGCAGTAAGTCGACTTACTGCCGCATGATACCTTCTTCTAGCTGCGGAAACACTCCTGCCTTGTTGTAGAGAACAGCTGAGTCTCAGGGAACTTTCCGAGAAGGCGCTAACTCTGGTCATTTGGCATTGCGATGGAGAGGAGGAGGACGATGACGAAGAAGAAGAGGATGACGAGCAGGGAGTCGCTGAGTGCAGTGTTAAGGTATTATGGTCCAAAGAGGAGGCGCAGCTGCACGAGGGAGAGGAGGAGGGTGGAGAGGACAGCGTGAGGGAGGCTGACCAACAGACGGCCATTGTTGTAGGAAGCATGGGTGATGCGGCCAAAACGGAGCTTGGATCATGGAGCTTCGTTCAAGGGCATATAGTTGATGCACGGTTAGAGCTGGCCATGGTACGACTGACTCGCCTGCTCGCTGCCACCTGCTCTCGCTGCACGACACATGCGCTGGTTCACATCTTCACGTGCTCGCGTTTAGGAAGCGCGCTGGCTTCTGCGGCTAAAGCCAGCTGTTCCACACCGTAGCTGCCTGGAGCTCCTTGCACGTCGAGCCGCGAACTGCATGACACATGTCCGACTTTTTGCACTGGTGCTCCTTCATTGCAAGCAAAGTCATTCTTCTCCTACTGTTGGAAAGCCCTATTAGAATTCTGACGTCTAACTGCAAAACCCATTTTCATTCCATTTTCGGCACCAGGTTCCTACCTTATGAAACATGAAAAACTATGAACTCATCAAGCAACCTCAAATTAAAAACGAGATCGTGCCTTAAGGTTTTATCTAAGGTAAAAATTTAAAGCACGATCTCTTTCTCACTTTGCGCAGTAAGAAAAAAAGCAAAGTCCATCCTTACAAAGAACCAAAACAACCCAAAACCGATCTAGGAACAATGATATCCACGGAAAAACAGGATTTTTCAATGAATTTTTCAATCTCCATAATTCAATAAAGTATGCAATCATCTAGGCTCATTTCCTCTAAAACTAAAGTAATCATGTTTCTTTTCTAATTTAAAAAATGGCTTTGTGAAGAAAAGGAAAAAAAAGAGACACAAGGCCCCAAAAGAAATCTCCTCATTTTCTTAATCATGTTTCTTAAATAGTTCTGGGGATAAATTCTTTTTCATTTGAGCTACTAACAAAAATAATGTTTTGAATGAAAAATCATTCAAATAACCTTGACATTATGTAAATTTACAAAACATTCCGACCATAACACATAATTTCAAACATTAAACATCTCAAGAAAATCTACCAATTTTTTTTTAAAATAAACCAACTAAAACTACATAACATTTCATAACAAATAATATTATACAAAAATCCCTTCACATGTAAAACTCATTCATTTTTATTCCTCTTAAAAACGGTTCTAAGAAGATACATCTAAAAAATAATCCCCAAAATAATCTTTCGAAAAAAATGCATCATCTCTTTCATCAATAGAATACTTTCATAAGAATCCATACAAACATCCTTGAAACAAATCCCGCAACATGTTCATGTAACCAGACTTAACTTCAAAAGTTCACATGAGAAAAAAAGTGCTTAACATGGTATGATATTTTCAAATGGAAAATAAATCTGAAAAAAAATCATTTTCACATGATATTATTCATAACAAAATTAGAAAACTCCAAAACATATATGAACAAAACTCCAATGGAGAAAACAATGGAATCTCTAAAACATTCAGTTCAAGCGATTTGCGCATTCAAGATTAATGTCTAAATGTGTTCACGTTTAATGTGACTATGTAAAGCAAATTTTATCATAAATTTTCATTCCCTAATATAAACGGGGGAGTGACCATATACCCACACAATTCCCGATATCTACCGCGGTGTCCAGATCTCGCACAATGACCACGCCATATCCAAAGGACGGAACTTTAATGACGCCATGTCCACCGCACTGGCGATTATCCATGACACACACGAGAAGTTTCATATGTGAATGCCATATCCATCGGGTTTTAAGTTAACTACGCTACATCCATTTTTGCGGAAATGGCAAGTCGGCGCATGACGAATGCTCCCCAGTTCGCCTAGTGCGTACTGTGTGCAATTTTTTGTCATCCGCGTATTCCCCTGACAGACTGTCGTGCTGCCGTTTTCTAACGAATAATGCATGAATGTAGCGTTTGAGGTGAGTGGGCATTGACATCGCCGCAATACAGCGACGGCCACGTCATCATGCGGTGCAAGCATGATGACGTGTCCAATACGCTATGGTCTATGCTGGTTACGCATTCGAACTCGGGCTACATGTGACGAGCATCATAGTACGACAGTACGACCATTGTGGGTGCACGAATAATACCGCTTGCATTCATACCCAGGTTCCACTTCTCACATTATGGTATTAATCAATCATTGTACCCAGGCACGACAGTAGGTTACATTATTGTATCGAGACACGACAGTATGCTCAAAGCATAGCACGAGAGTTCAAGCATTCTACAATTATGAATAATACCACCTGAATTCATACCCAGGTACCGCTAGTCAAATAATTACGTTTCTCCGATAAATGTAATATCTGTATTCACACACATTAAGAGTAAGCTATTTCATTGATGAATGACATAGAAGTATATGTATTGACACATATGTAGACTAAACTATGTCATTCATGAATACCTTGTTACATGTGGCAAACAGGGACACATGTACACCTCTTATTGCACTTCTCCCAATTCTTCAAAGGCCTAAGAAGAATATTTTTGGAAAAGGAACATTGCAGTGGGAACATGAAACAAAAGTTAATGTTCCATTTTCTGAAATGTCCTCATGGACGTCCACTAACTATCCACTCCCTAACTGGAGGTGGAAGGGAATACGGCCAACTTATTATGTCACAAACTGCACACAACTGGCCTGGCTGGCAACAGCCTTCAGCTTTCTTATTGTCCAAGTCTTCAGCACAGTCATCGTACTCTGCGTTGCTGTCAACATCATAAAACTGTCATTGCCCTCCTCGTTCTCTTGTGCTTCAGCATTTGAAGCAAATGAAGAGTCTTCTTGTGATGGACATGTGCAATAGTACACTTTGGTCACTTTTGTACGTCCCTCACTGGGCCACAACTTGAAGCATACATAGGTGGTGCACACTCCGGCCACAAAAGACGGGATTAGTGGCTGTGCCTTAGTGCAGTCACCATGTTCCATAGTCACTTGTGCTTAGCCTTGCAACCAAGTGTTGAATAGAGAGCACCAAATTAAAGAAATAACATGTAAAGAGCAAAATGAATGATCGTGGTTTCTTCTTCTTATACTTGGCACACCGCATACATGGATATAGCTTCAATTTTAATGCGAGAAAGTGAAAAACATATCTAGCAGACATGGATATCGTGTAAAGTTTTCTACCAACTTTAAGAAACTCGTGTCCAACAGTCATGCAAATGAGGACATCAAATAGGGCTTCTACTTGTATTGGGCCACACTGAGCCTGACCCACCCCAACATGACTACATCCTCTGGAAAACAACACTACACAAGAAGGGTCTGCCCCACGTGTTGGGCCACTTCATGCCTGACCCGCCCCTCCATGTCTTCCACTACTAGCATCTCTTCTTCCCATGCTTCGGCCACACGACATCGCTGCTTGATTCTTGAAAACACTTTTGGAAGTTCTGTCACCCTCAAGCACAATTGGTACAACATTAGCATTAGGTGCAAAAACTAAATAAACACACTATGTAGGAAAACAATAATGGTCACAAAAAAACATGACTTACATGTACATGTCGTCCTCCACGTCGTCGGGTTCGTCGTCCCACTGGTCCTCCACATGACAGGCATTCTGTACGGCTGCTGCCTGTTGATACATCTCCTCCCGACGCTCCCACACATGCTTGTACCTGTCCTCGTTCTCCTCCTCCTCTTCTGAGTCCTCCACAATGTACCTCTCGGGGTCGTAGACCTCCTCTTCACCAGAGTCGTAGGTGTTGTCGTTCACTAGATCATACTACGGGCCTACACCTGCACCACTTGCTGCTACAGCACCTCCCACTATGTGTGCACTTGCCACTACACCTTCGCGTCCACCTGTGGCACCAGCTTGCCCAAGTGTTATACCAGGTACAGCGGCTACTACACCTGTTTCAGTGTTTACCCCGCCAAGGCTTGGTCCTTGCGTGTGTGTAGTGACGGCTGCAGCCCTACGCTCCCCCGCTCGTAGAGCTGCCCAGCCGGTCAAAATGGCCCCCGACTCTCTGTCCTCAGCACCTCCCACTGTCTTGGCTCTAGTGTCTCTGGTAGCCCTTGCTGCACCAGGAGGCACGTTGTTTCGGCTGCGATGGCAGCGTCGGTGCGTTCTAGTTGGTGTAGCAGGAAGTTTGCTGCTTCCGATGGTCTGTAAGTAGGTGCTGCACCCAAGTGTATAATGCCCAGCAGGTCCGCAAACTCTTCCCATACTACTATGGGAAGAGATTCCGGACCTCGACAATTCTGGCGTTCAGCAACTCTGTGGCATTGGACGTGCTATGCCCGCCTCGTCCAATGGGGCAGTAAGACCTCGTCCAATGCACCCGCGAGATCCCTCCTCCCCCGTTGGCACCCAACAGCATCACTGCCGCGCGTGTAGACACCCGACGCATGTACTCCTCGCACTTCTGCCACTCTACCTCTGTCAACGCATGCGCCAACCTCCAGAACCAATACGCCGCCTGCTTGCCATGCTTCTGTCGCACATTCTCCCGCAAATGGTACGCACAGTAGCTGTGCTGGGCTCCAGGCAGCTTCTCAGCCACCGCGTTCAGCAGACCCTTGTCCCGGTCGCTTATGACGACTGTGCCTTCCTACGAAGCAATAGGTTAGTCCAGAGACAAGTGGAAGCAAAACCACTTCCAGTTGTCATCATTTTGCCTGCTCACGAATGCCCATGCCATCGGCATCGCATTGTCGTTTGCGTCGAAAAATTGGCAGATGAGTAGAACCTGCTTATCGCCATTTTTCAGGTGCGTCCCGTCCATGGTTAGAAGCCTGCGGTAGTGTTGGAAACCAAGGACAGTTCCACCAGGGGCAACAAATGCCCTATGGAATACCCTGTCCTCGGTGGCCTCCGCAAACGCGTGGGTGTTGGGATCCACACGCATGAGCTCTAGTAAGAAAACAACACATGCAACATTTAGGCCAACAGTGGGAGTGTGCCTAAAGCAGTGCATGAAAAGTGGCACAAAACAAGCAGCAATATGTACCTCCTCGCACTAAACAGGAAAGAGGGACCATGCCTTGTCCTTGGGGCCCATTATCTGCTCCTGCGTCTTGGAGCGGCCGCGGTATAGGGTGTTCTTGTCCACCTCCTTCTCTGTGCTTTTCATGACGACCGCCTCCAGTATCTTCACATTGGCCGTGGGGTTGAGCTTTAATGTGGATGCAATCTGCCAACTCACCCATCGCACGGTTTTGGCAGGGTCACCACGGCCTGTGCTAGGCATGCAATGATGGTCGTCAACAAACTGGCTAACGACCACGTTGCCGTGCTTTGCTTCCACATGCGCCTTGAGCAACCACGGACAATTCTTGTCCTTCCACTGTCCACAACGTGCCTCAAAACGAGTCTTCTCACTCCGAAGCCACCGCACGGTCATGCGGTTGCCTATGGCGTAGTCGTCAACTGCGGCCCGTGCTTCTTCCATTGTGGGAAACACCATGCCGGGAGGGAACTTATCTGTTGTCTTACGCCTTTTGGGGTTCGCATCATCCGCCTCATCATCTGAGGACCCTACACGCCTAAACACAAAGAAAAAAGGGTGAGAAACAAAGAACGCAACAGTCAATGAGGTTCTAGTCCTATACAACCGTCCGCCATGCATTACCATGGCCATGGGCCCCATGACTGAGACGTAACGTGATGTTTGCAACCTGTTCAGGGGAGATAAATTGTACAGCTGCTTGCTGTTCACGCTCCAAGTCCTCGTCATAAAATTGGACTTGGGACGGAGACGCTCGTCCTACCTGCTTGTGCACCGTTGAAGGGGTGCCTCGTGCTGGTGTGACCGGAGGTGGGCCATGGGAGCGACGTCTACGGTTCTGTGCCCAGCTGCGTTGTGCCGCCATGTTCAAACTGGATATGCGATAGACAATTCCATGACTAAATACACGATATGCCCATTCTCACTGGGTGCACAAGCGTTTGCAATATGTGCGGTCCCTCAGTCGCTGTTGAGAGCTCCGATGACGCAAACAAGCTACTCTCAGTCACTCCACAACACTGACATAGAGCTCACGAGTGGGTGCAACCAACTGTGGTGAAGCTCTGAACAGTAGACAACATGAGTCGTGCCGAATTGCACACGTGGCACGAGGCACTTCTCGTCGTGAGGACAGTACAGTCCTCGGAGACCACGACACCTCAACGGCATGGACCTTTGATGTATCAACGTCGAATCATGCGCCTGGACGACGCGACCATTTGTCAACATATGTCCAACTTTGCTAGCGAGGCTTCTGCTAGACTGGCACATCTTATGTCAACTCCCGCAATGAAAGGGTTTGTTCGTCGAAGAGGGTCGTACAAAAACTAGGATGAATAGTCTGTTCGGATGTCTCTATGCCAATATAGTATCCCCCAATTTACGTCGGCAATAACTGTGGGGACATTGAAGCATATTTGAAAAGTCCGGACGTCATTGGTCCACGACGTACAAAAAGCACCATAACCAAAGTCACTTGTAGAGGTCAACAACATGAATAGTTGGAGGTGACAACTATAAACGACGTAATCCTATAATCTGGACACAAAATGACATTTCAAGGCCCCTAAAAATGATTCCATATCCATCCCAATGAATAATTGACATTATGCCGGATACGGCGATGATATTCTAACATGCACGGATATCGTGGACGTAATTGGGAGCGTCGTGGATATGATGTTCTTATAATTTATGTGAATGGACATGGCGTGGTTATCGTTTAACTTACGGATATGGCAGGGTTATGTTCATGCTTGCGTGGATATATGAGACATTTGGCCCTAATATAAAACTCCTATGATAAAAATGAGATTTTGGGATCTTTCTCATGGAAAAAGAGAAATAAGTGTTCCTTTCATTTTCAAAAAAAATGTTATAATGTTTAATTTCCCATTAAAGTTTTAGCATTACATCTACAATTATTTAAAAAAAATCTACTTTTTTAATGGAGATTCATGTAATGTTACATAAAAACGGTATTTCAAAAATTTATATGGCATAACCATATTCATTTTAGTAGAAAATCAATTCATAATTCACCCTTCAATTTCCCAATTCCTTATGGCTCGCTAAAAACATATATTAATTGATATTTCCCTCATTTAAGTTACATAAGTTGATATATAATCTTACCTATTACCCTTCAAGAATCAATTTTGCACCTAAAAAACTATATTAAACTTCAAGTGTCCTTTCTTTCAAATGAAAGCATTTTAAACTTCACAAATATCGCATTTCATCTTTCTAAACAACATTTTTTAGATTTATGATCTATATCTTTTTTTCTACAATAAAAAAATATTAATAAATTATACTTATTCATCATAAGAAAGAAATGATTTCAAATCAATTCACTGATTCAATTTCAGAATGTCATATCTTTTATGAAATGATATCATAAATTTTAAAATCATTCCAATGTTGAACATATGAACTAAATCAAATTTTGTGAAGTATTTTCTCAATTCAAGGATTTCTAGCCATTTATTCCACATTCAAAGGAGGAAATGTTTTAAAAAACTTGAAAATGTTATTCCCCATTATTATTAAGTTTTTGTTTTAATTTTTAATCATTCCTTAATCCCAGTATACTTTTTGTATTAAAACATAGTTTTTTTACATTAATTATTCTCTATTGATAGTGTTTTATTAGAATTCTTTAGCCCTTTCTCATTGGAAATGGTATGAATATCCTTTTTAAGTGAGTTTAATAACGTTAAAACATTAAAATGTTCTATTGAAGACTTTAATTATCATTTTTTAAAGTTTTCTATAAAAAAAAGTTATCATTTTGCGCTTATATGAGTTGATGATTACGTAAATATTTTTCTCTTTCATTCATGCTCGACTAAATTTTTATCTTATTTATAAAGTTCATATCTTCTCAGCTTATTTTTCATAAAAAACATTGCATTGTTTACCATTGGTTGCATGTGGCCAAGGATTTTAGGATAACCATTTCAGTGATTATACATAATGAATTTTTATGAAAGCATAAAAAAATTAAAATAGTCATGTTGTGTGTTTTTAGAATTTTTAACTATTCTCATTTGAATTTTGGTGAATTTTTCGTTATTTGAAGTCATCATAGATATTTATCATACCAAATTCATTATCTTATGCATGTGAAAATTTATTGAGATGATTCTTGACTCAAATTCCGAGGATTGAAAAATATTTCACATTTTCTCTTCTTTGCCATGGCATTCTTTAATTTCTGAATTTCCAGGTTTTTTCAATTTCGTGACATGAAAAACATGCATGTGTTATGCGCCTTTCCAATGGTGGTTAGATTCATTCCGGTTGAGATACCCGAGAGGCCTTTTGTTAATGGGCTAAGGGAGATTTTGCTCAAATACATGTGCGCCTTACTCCTCAATTTTTTCCATGTTCATTTATTTCCAGGATTGAAAATATTTTAAATACCTTAAATTGAGCGAAGGGATTCCTCGAGTTGTATGCATAATGAAAAGTAGTTGAGAACTGCACTTGGAAAATGTATATCTTGTTTTCTGTTTGTTTTATCATGCTGATATGGATTGTTTGTTGCTTAGATAATTGAAAAGCTCCATTTGTGTAGCGATCCGTTGGGCTTCCATCCATCGCTGCGGTGAACACGGTACCGCCAAAAGCTCCCATTTTTCCGATTCGGTGCAGTGCACCAGCCCAAGAGGCTTCGCTGCTATGTTGCTGTGCTGCGAGTTGCTGCGCTGGAGGGATGTGCACCGTCGCATTGTATAAACAGAGCACCGCAGCATTTCAGCACGCCAGCATCACATCTGCCCGCTTGGTTTGGGTTTCACTCGTGCGCGTGAACGTGAACGTCGGCGGGAACGTCTTCTAGGCGAACTTCCCGTGCGTTTTGCACGACGTTTCGGAAGCAATCTTCTGCGGTGTGGCAGCACGACAGCATCACACGTCTGACCCACGTCCGTGCGGCCAGCCATGGGCTCACGCGTGCGCATAAACGTCGGCGGAGAAATCTTCGAGACGTCCCGCACCACATTGGTGGAAGCAGCAGGCCGTGACTCGGTTCTCGGAGCCCTGCTAGACCCCTCCTGGGCCGAAGCTTCGCCCTTTACTGCGTCGCAGCAGCTGCCCTTCTTCTCTCCGCCGCACCCGCGCGCATGCTCGTCGCAGCAGAGCCTGACTGTGCCGCCATCCCCCCCTTACACACCCGCATGCTTCTCTCCCGCTCATCTGCCTGCTTCTGTCTCAGAAACGCCTGCTTATGTCCCAGGAAGATCTGCTGCCGCAGCAGGTTCTGCTGCTGTGACAGCTGGCCCAGATTGTGCAAGAATGTCCCCTTACCCTGCCACCGCTGACTCAGCTGCTGCATTAGCTTGTGCAGATGGTGATGCCTCTGCAGCAGGAGCAGCAACAGCAGCGTCAGCGGCAACAGCAGCACCAGCAGCAGAAGCAGCAACAGCACCAGCACCAGCAAAAGCAGCATCAGCACAAAATCCAGCAACTTCGCCGGCAACAACAGCACCAGCAGCAGCATCAGAGGCAGCACCAGCAGAAGCAGCAGCAGGGGACACGTCAGCCGGGCAGTCTTGCTTTCTGCAGCTT
>SZWC01007677.1:33230-62649 GCA_023375785.1 Penium margaritaceum | reverse complement strand
ACCAAGGAGACTGCTTGAGGCCATGCAAGAACTTGCACAAGCACCTAACCTTGTCACCGTCCTCAAAGCCGGGTAGTTGAGCCACGTAAATCTCCTCATCCAGAGAACCATGGAGGAACGCATTGTTCACATCCATCTGGTGTAGTTCCCAATCATGCTCAGCCACCACACCAAACAGAGCTCGAGCTGAGGTCATACGGCCGACAGGGGCAAAGGTGTCAGTGTAATCGATGCCCTCAATCTGAGAATACCCCTTGACGACCAAGCGAGCCTTGTGGCGTTCCAGTGAGCCATCCGGTTTCACCTTCTTTCGAAAGACCCACTTGACATGAATAGCCTTCCTCCCATGTGGAAGGTCGACCAGCTCGTAAACTCCGTGCTCTCGGATGGCGCGGAGCTCATCCTCGCAAGCAGCATGCCAAGCGTCAGCATCCTGTGACGAGAGAGCTACCCTCAGTGTGGCTGGGTCAAGCGCCATAGAGGGAGAGCTCTGCGTGGCAAGAGCGCACGCCTCAGTGCTAGGTCTTACGACCACAAGATCAGCTACTGGATCACAAGCGATATGAAACTCGCGTGTGACAAGGTCGTGTCCTACGGGACACGCTGGATGTACCTCTGCGTGCTCTCTGCGGACACTCAGGCCTAGGACCTTTGTGCCGGGATCACCACTCACGATGCTGCGAGTAGAGCGCCTGGGTGTAGGACTAGACACTCGCTGCGCTCCGCAGTCCAATGGTCGAAGGTGACCGCCAGGCTCACGAGAGTAACCCGGGCTCGAGGGGCGCACCTTGGGCTCAGGAACGGGCACAATCGCAGCTGGATAGGGCTGAGGCAAGGGAGCTGATGATGCCATGTGAGGAGATGCAGGTGTGGGAGACATGGAGCTCGGTATGACATTCGGAGCAAGTGAGGTAGGTCCACGCACAGAGGCAGGGGTGCCGGCACACACAGGTACGGTCTTAGGAGCACGCACAGGTACAAGATCATGGGTACCTGTGGGGCGTGAAGGGGTAAGGGTAGAAGCCGGTGGTGCTGGAGAGATCTCTGGACCGACAGCGATGATCGCTGGGTCATCAGGCGCCGGAGAAGTGGAGGGAGCTCGAACGGATACATCAGCCTGGCGATCGGTGCTCACAGGCGTAGACTCCTCCATCCGTCAAGAAACCTCACACGTGGGAACATGTGTGACGGATAGCAACGTGGGTGAGAGACTCAAAGAAGAGCGCGTCGCGGGACTCAACCATGCGACGACGAGTAGGGTCCTAAAAACGCCATGCCTTCGACCATGGGCAAATACCGACGAAGGCGCACGAGCGACCCCGCGGTGAGGCCTTGGACCCCTACTGGTCCTCAGTGTACCACACAAAAGCCAAGGATCCCCAGACGCGAGCGAGTCAGCACGGTGGGCGAACCTGAGCTCATACGGTGTGACGTTGTCCGGAAGAGGACCGTGCGGGAGGCGGTTCTAGACCCAAGTCATGAAGGCAAAGCCTTCAAAAGCAAAGGACTCCGGAAGACCGCACTCAGACGGCATAGCGCGAACCGCATCCTCCATGAAGCGGTTCCAGCGCACAAAAACACCGTTCTGCTGAGGAGTAGCAAGAGCGCAGACCTGGTGAAAAATCCCGTGCTCAACGAAGAGGCTGTCCATCTCGCCAAGGAACTCACCGCTGCGATCCGAGTGGAAGGTTTGCAGCGTGTGGCGAGACTGACGCTCAGCCATCACTAGCCAAAGACGAACCGCGAGAGCGGCGTCACTCTTCTGGCGTAGGCAGTAGACCCACCGCATCCGTGTGAAGTCATCAGTCAAGGTCAGGACGTATCGACCATGATCGGACAGAGACTCGACAGGTAGGGGAGAAAGAAGATCCGAATGAACTGACTCGAGAGGGCAAAGTGCGCGTGAATGCGAGTCAGGTTAGGTGCAACGATGCATCTCACCCTGAGCGCAAAAGAGGCAGTCGGTCTTGGGCGGCTTCTCGAAAGAAGCCGCGTCAAGACCGAGGGCGGGCTGTGTTCGAATGAGCTTCGACACATTGTCGGAGCCTACACGACACAGGCGTCGATAAAGCAATCGCTGGTGCTCAGGAGACAAAATACCAGTGACAAAAACCCGAGCGGAAGGGGAGGGGGAGCAAGGAGCACAAGTGCGAGAGACACGATACAGGTCATTCACAACAGAGGCACAAAGGACAACGCTACGAGTGTCAAGAGCAGTTACAGTCGCGGACTCTGCATTGTGCTCCACAAAGAGTCCCATCAGTGTGCAAGCACGTACAGAAACCAAGCTGAGCTCAAGATCAGGCACAAATAGTACCTCAGAAAGATACAAGGGGCGAGATGGACCATCGAAACGGACGGCCCCAACACCCTGGACTAGCAAGGACTGACCAGAGCCTGTGCGGATGGAACGAACAGATGCAACAGGTCCGAGAACAAGGAAATCACTACGACGACAGGTCATGTGATGAGTGGCACCGAAGTCGATGATCCAAGTGCCACCGGGATCACGACTAGAGGACGTCACTATACAACGGGCAACGGAACACTCGGCCTTGGACGGACGCTGGGCAACAAGTGGGGAGGAAACGATGAAGGGCATAAAGGTGAGACTCATGAATCCAGTCCGTACAGTCAAGCGCATCGGCATCACATGCCAACTGTGCCCCCCCACACGAGTCATCTTGAGCCACAAGACGAGACGAACAGACAATCTGTGAACCACCCGGTTGTGACAACACACTCGCACCTCCCTGAAAGTGAAGCGCCTGAAGGTGTCAGAGCTCGGCGATGGTGCGGTCACATGGGTCTAGATCTCCTGTGGTCGCCGATGGTGAAGCGAGAACTGTTGCGGTCGTGGTCGCCGCGTGCCCGGAGGATGTGCCGCTCGACACAGACCGTATTGCATGCACAGCTTGGAGCCCACGAGTAATCCACGTCCAGTCGAGCAACTGCTGGCACTCGGTGTAGCGATGTGCGCCTCCACAGTTGTAGCAATTAACAGAGCGTCCACTGCTACTGCCCGATAACAGCTGCTGCTGCGGCTGCTGCTGGCCCGAGCCACGCCTCCGTCGCCCCTTCTCCCCCTGTGCCACTGCCGCAACACCCTGTGGCTGATCGGTGTAATCGGGGCAGAAGGAGAGGAGGAGGACGAGACAGAGGATGGAGAAGGAGTGTGCAGTATGGGAGTCGGTGGTGATGCAACGACTGCTACAGCAATGGAGGTCTCCTGATGAGCCACGGCTGCCTCACGAGCGGAAGTCACCTAGAGGAAGAGCTGGTGTGCCCAGGGAAGAAGCTGCAATGAGGCTGAAAAAGGCTCGAACACGGTATCGATGTACCGCGTGAAGATATTTGTGTGCTCAAGGCAAACTCCGAGCATGATCGTGCAGAGCGCCCACAGCTGTGTGCCTCCTGAGGTCCCAAGGCGCGTGTAAATGCGCATGGCGCATCGCCGGTAGTCGGCTGCAGGCTCGGCAGGCCCCTGGCGAAGGGAGTGAAAGGCACGGATGTGCGCGGTACGGATGGCTTGCGTCTCTGCAGCAAGCAGGGACAATACTAGGTCCAAGCCCTCGCGTGGATCTGCGCCGGTGCCTGTGCCTGCCTCGCCAAGGAATGAGCAAAAGTCGACGACGGTCTCGCGCGGCATGGCGTAGCGAAGTCCGCGCATCGCCCTAGCCGGTGTCAGCACCTGAGCTCGGTCCGTAGTCTGATACGGACTTTGGTAGTAGGGCCACACGCCCTCTGAAGTGGCCCAGACCTGAAAGAGGATCTCCCAGCAGTCAAAGCCATCCTCGCTGACATACCTTGGGGGCAGCGTCTCGATGTCCTTGGGTTGCCGCTCCGTAGGGAGAGCAACCTCAGGCTAAGAAGGACGAGGGAAGGGAAAGATGCCGGGAAGAGGGAAGTCGCTGGGGTGGAGATCAGGCGACGATCAAAACTCCAGAAAGCGAGACGTGTGTGGGGGCCAAGAGCTCGTCTGAAGCTGGCGGATACGATCCTGAAGCACATGATTCTCGCACTCCGGGGAGTCGCCCTCCATCCCTGGCATGTCTGGATCCTCGTCCCAAGGATCAAGAAGTGGCGGGTCGGCTCCAGCTCCTTTCGCCGGTGCTGGAGCTCACTGCTATGTAGACGGTGCGTAGAAGTGCGTAGAAGCTTCCTAGCAACACAGCTGTTGACCGGGCGTCACTGCCTAGTCAGACAGTGACGACAGTCACAGGTCGTACACACAACGGCAAGGGTTTGGCTAGGAGACACAAGACACAGTGTCAGAATGCTTCAATATAGCATATGCAGAGAGAAATGACAACTGACAGGTCCAGGGCATAAATACCTGCCGCGGCGCACGGCGGGTGTCGCACGTGGCAGTCCAAGAGCTGTCCTAAAACCGGCCCAAAACCACTGTTTTGGCCGTAACTCTGCGCACACATGTCAGAATCCTACGCCGTCTGAACCTAGACGTGCAGAATCAAAAGACGGACGCAGCGACTGGTCACATGNTAGAAGCTTCCTAGCAACACAGCTGTTGACCGGGCGTCACTGCCTAGTCAGACAGTGACGACAGTCACAGGTCGTACACACAACGGCAAGGGTTTGGCTAGGAGACACAAGACACAGTGTCAGAATGCTTCAATATAGCATATGCAGAGAGAAATGACAACTGACAGGTCCAGGGCATAAATACCTGCCGCGGCGCACGGCGGGTGTCGCACGTGGCAGTCCAAGAGCTGTCCTAAAACCGGCCCAAAACCACTGTTTTGGCCGTAACTCTACGCACACATGTCAGAATCCTATGCCGTCTGAACCTAGACGTGCAGAATCAAAAGACGGACACAGTGACTGATCACATGCATGCATCCATTGACTGACAGCGAGTATACAATGCAAAAACATGCAAATGGGCCTCATGCCCAGTCCGCCGAAAGGCGCCTGCAAGACGTAGAAAGCACAGCAAGGACTCCCGATGACATCTGGGGTTCTGGAACAGTGGTCGGTCAGCTCCAGGCGGGTAGTCCGCCGCCTGTCGTCGCGCCGGTGTCACCAGGGCCGCCTGCCTCGGGGATCTGCACGAGTATGGACACGGCCGAGTGGTCACCGTGAACTATACAGGAACGGCACAAAGCACAACACTCCCCCATGACCCGATGGTACGCATGTCCATACGCGTGCAGCAGTGGTACAGCCACATAGTGAGTGACACAGACAGATGAGACGCCAACGTACATCCCACACTCAACCACTGTCACGCACGGGGTGAAGCCCAAGAAAACGAATGGCCACCGGAACTTTCCGCGGGCAAGTGCCTTCGTCAACAAATGAGCACGCTGCAAGTCCGTGCCAACCCACATGATGGAGATCACGCGTCGCTCCACCAGATCACGAACAAAGTCATGCTCAACCGCAATGTGCTTTGTGCGAGCATGAAAAACACCAGAGTTCTCCGCTATGGCGAGAGCACTCTGGTTGTCGCAACGCAGCACAATAGCAAGTCCTGATTGCCCAAGCTCAAGAAACAAGCGTTGCAGCCAAACTGCCTCAGCAGCCCCTGCCCCCAAGGCCACATACTCTGCCTCCGATGAGCTACGTGCGATGCAACCCTGCTTCCCGCTTCGCCAAGACAAAGCGGTAGCACCGAGCAGAAACACGTAGCCAGTGCGACTGCGCCCGTCAGGGCTCCAAGCCCAGTCGATGTCAGTGTAGCCGTCAAGGACCACCGAACACTGCCGACGAAAGCAGAGTCCGAGATACAGCGTGGAGACCACGTACCGTACCACTTGCATAGCCGCGTGAAGAGCTCTCGCACGTGGAGCCTGCGAGAACTGAGCGAGGAGGTTGACGGCGAACGCGATGTCGGGACGCATGGTAGTGGCCAGGTACAACAGAGATCCGATAAGACGGAGGTACAAGGTCACGTCCACTGTCTCCCCCAGCTGTGTAGGGTCATCCACCTTCAGGGCATCCTGCCCATCAGGTGTGAGGGGTGTGGAAGCAGTGGGCACTGCACCAAGGAGATCGCTAAAGCGCTCCCCAACGACTCGTGCGTATCGGGCCTGATGCAGTAACAGTGTCTGATGTCCGCGATCTCGCACGATCTCCATACCAAGAAACACCGATGCAGGACCGAGGTCCTTCATCCTGTGGGCGGTATGCAGGACAGCCTTGGCCTCCTTCACAGCCTCCAGGGACGGAGACGCGATCAGAAGGTCATCAACATAGACCAGGATGGCGGTGAACCGCCATAGAGGGGGAACTCTGTGTGGCAAGTGCACACGCCTCAGTGTCAGGTCTGACGGCCACGAGATCAGCTGCTACGTCACAGGCGATATGGAACTCGCGAGTGACCAGGTCGTGCCCTATAGGGCACGCTGGGTGTACCTCTGAAAGCTCAGTGCGGACACTCAAGCCTAAAGCCTTTGTGCCTGGATCACCGCTCGCGATGCTGCGAGAGGAACGCCTGGGTCCGGGACGCGACGCTCGCTGAGCTCCGGAATCCAGTGGTCGAAGGCGACCACCGGGCTCACGGGAGTAACCGGAGGTCGAGGGGCGCACCTCAGGCTCAGGAACAGGTACGACCACAGGGACAGGTACGACCACAGCTGGTGAGGGCTGAGACGAGGCAGCCGGAGATGCCGTGCCAGGAGAAGCGTGTGTGGGGGACACTGAGCTCGGAGTGACAGCTGGCCCGGACACTGAGACAGGAGTGTCAGGCGACGTAGGGACAGGAGTGGGCTGGGCTGTGTCAGACACCGGAGCAGGGGTGCCAGTGGACACAGGTGGTGATGCAGGAGGAGGCGTGAGAGCAGCGATATCTGTGGGGTGTGAAACAGGCTGAGCACGCGGGATCTCTGGACCAACGGCAATGATAGCCGGGTCATCAAGTGCTGGAGATCGAGAGGGGACTCGAGCGGACACATCAGCCTGACGAGAAATGGTCACTGGCGGAGAAGTCTCCCCCATCCGCCGAGGATTCTCACAGGAAGGGACATGAGCTGCGGAGAGAGCTGTGATCGAAGCCAGATCACGGTATGTGAGAGACTATAAAAATAGCGCGTCACGAGACTCAATGACACGACGGCGAGTGGGGTCCCAAAAGAGCCAGGCCTTCGACCGCGAGGAGATGCCGATCAGAGCACACAAGCGACCCTGAGGGGAGACCTTGGACCCCTGCTGGTCCTCGGTGTACCACACGGAGGCCAGGGTACCCCAGACGCCTGTGAGACGAAGATCAGCACGGTGGCCAAACCAGAGCTCGTACGGTGTAACATGATCAGGAAGCGGACCATGCGGGAGGCAGTTCCAGACCCACGTCATGTAGGCGAAGTCCTCGAAGGCGAATGACTCCGGGAGACCGCACTCAGACCGCATGGCGCGGACCGCATCCTTCATGGTGCGGTTCCAGCGCTCAGAGACACCGTTCTGCTGTGGGGTAGCAGGAGTGGAGACCTGGTGAAAAATGCCGTGCTCAGCAAAGAAGGAGTCCATCTCACCGAGGAACTCGCCACCACAATCCGAGCGAAAGGTATGTAGCGTGTGGCAAGACAAACGCTCAGCCATCACGAGCCAAAGCCAAACCGCAAGGGCGGCGTCGCTCTTCTGACGCAGACTGTAGACCCACCGCATCCGGGTGAAGTCATCAGTCAGCGTCAGAACATACCTTCCCCTCTCGGACAGGGACTCGATTGGGAGAGGACCAAGCAGGTCCGGGTGGACTAACTCGAGTGGCCTCAGCACTCGGGAACGCGAATCAGGAAAAGTACACCGGTGCATCTTTCTCTGAGCGCAAAAAAGACAGTCGGTCTTGGGTGGCTTCTCGAAAGAAGCCACGTCAAGGCCAAGAGCGGGCTGTGTCCGTATGAGCTTTGACACAGTGTCGGAGCCCACATGACACAGACGTCGGTGAAGCAACCTCTGGTGTTCTCGGGATAGAACACCAGTGACAAAAACACGACCAGAGGAAGGTGGAGAGCAAGGGGAGGATGGCCGAGCAATGCGATACAAATCATCTACGACTGAAGCACGGAGGACAATGCTACGGATGTCAAGAGCAGTCACAGTCGCTGAATCAGCGGTATGCTCAACGGAGAGACCCATCAGAGTGCAGGCACGTACAGACAGCAGACTAAGCTCAAGATCAGGCACAAACAGCACGTCAGAGAGATACAGGGGGCCAGACGGACCATCAAAGCATACAACCCCAACGCCGTGGACCGGTAAGGACTGACCAGAGCCTGTACGAACAGAACGGACAGTCGTGACAGGACCAAGTACCACAAAGATACTACGACGACACGTCATGTGGTGGGTGGCACCGGAATCGATGATCCAAGTGCCACCGGAGTCACGACTGGTGGACGTCACTGTACAACNAGCAATGGAACACTCGGCATCAGAGGGACGCTGAGCCGTCAGTGGGAAGGAACGACGTACATCACGAAGGTGAGACTCATGAATCCAGTCAGTGCAGTCAGGCCCAACATCATCACATGCGGACTGTGCTCCCCCACACGTGGCATCACGAGTCACGAGGACAGACGAACAAGCAGTCTGTGATCCACTCGACGATGACAACACACTCGCACCTCCCTGAAAGCGAAGCGCCAGAAGATGACGAAGCTCGGCGATGGTGCGGTCACGTGGGTCTGGATCACTGCTGCTCGCTTGTGAGGACGCAGGAACAGCTGCAGTCGTGGTCGCCGCGCGTCCAGAGGAGTGTGCGGGCGATGTGCCGGACGCGGTGCGAGAAGCATGGGCCGCCTGAAGTCCGCGAGTGATGTGCCCCTAGTCAAGCAGCTGCTGGCACTCGGTGTAGCGATGGGCACCTCCACAGTTGTAGCAGTGTACGGAACGGCCACTGCTACCACTGGATGACAACTGTTGCTGACCCAATCCGCGCTTCCTATTCTTCTTCTTCCCCTGGGCAGCTGCTGCAACGCCTTGCGTCTGCGTGGGTGTAGACGGGGTCGAAGAGGAGGCGGAAGATGAGGTCGTGATGGAGGTAGATGAGGGTGACTGCAGAAGGGAAGATGGTGGTGAGGCAAGGACTGCTACAGCGAGGGAAGTCTCCTGATGTGCTATTTCTGCCTCGCGGGCCGACGTCACCTGGAGGAAGAGCTGATGAGCCCAAGGGAGCAGCTGTAGGGTGGCTGAGAAAGGCTCGAGAGCAGCGTCGCTGTACCGTGTGAAGATGTCGGTGTACTCCAGGCAAAATCCGAGCATGATCGTCCAAAGTGCCCACAGCTGTGTGCCCCCTGAGGTCCCCAGACGCATGTAGATACGCATGGCACGTTGCCAGTAATCCGCCGCAGGCTCAGTTGCTCCCTGACAAAGCGAGTGGAAAGCACGAATATGTGATGCACGCGTAGCATGCGTCTCTGCGGCCAGTAGGGACAACGCCAGATCCCAGCCTCCACGAGGATCAGCTCCGGTTCCTGTGCCAGCCTCGCCGAGGAAAGGGTGGAAGTCGACGACAGTCTCGTGTGGCATGGCGTAGAGAAGTCCTCACATGGCCCGGGCTGCTGTCAGCACCTGTGCTGGATCTGTAGACTGGTATGGGCTGTGGTAGTAAGGCCACACTCCCTCGGAAGTGGCCCACACCTGAAACAGGATCTCCCAGCAGTCAAATCCATCCTCGCTGATGTACCGTGGAGGTGGTGCCTCAAAGTCCTTTGGCTGCCGCTCCGTGGGGTGAGCAACCGCAGGCTGAGGAGGGCGAGAGACGGGGAAAACTTCTGGAAGGGGGTGATCACCGGGGAAGTCAGGTGACGGTTGTATCGGGGACACGGGTAGAGGTTGGATACCCGTCTGCAGCTAACGGAGGCGCTCCTGTAGGAGACGAATCTCCCGATCGTGGGAGTCATCCTCGAAGCCTGGCATGAATGGCTCGTCATCAAGGAGGTCCGCAGGTGGTGGGGAAACCACACCAGGAGGTGAAGCAGGCGGAGCACCTGTCACAGGCACCTGAGCCGAGTGTTGGGTGGAGGCCGCAACGCCGGCAGCTCCCTCAGAAATCCGCGAAGGAGCCGTGGACTGAGCGCGCAAGAGCTCAGTTAGCGTGCGGATCGCGTCAGTCTGCTCTCGCTGCAGACGACGCATCTCCTCCTGCTGGTTGCGCAAGTCCTCAATGGCCTGCGAGCGAGGGCTCAATACCCCTGAAAAAGAGGAGGAGGGATCACCTGGTCCCTTGTCCTTGTCGTCAGGCGAACTCATGTCGCCGCTCACTATGGGAAAACAGGTCAAGTTTGCCGGATTTCAAAACCGTCTGCGTTTCTCGGGGAGTTCAAACGCTGGCAACTTTTAACTTTCCGGGTGAAAATTTGGCTAAGTGTAATGCTGACGTCAGCAAGTTGTTGCTGATGTCAGCACGACCTGATGACGTCAGCAATCAACAATGCTGACGTCAGCTCCTCCCCTTCCTCTTTTTTTTTTTCTTGTCACGGTTCTGTCGCTGCGCGGTGGCGCAAGGTAGCTCCACGGAAGCTGCGCAGCAGCTTTCGCCCAGCTGCTGCTGCAGCTGTGCTGTCAGCTGCAGCAGCAGCTGCGTAGCTGCGTGCGCAGTGGTGGCAGCAGCGGCTGCGCTGCTACTGCTGCTTCTGCGCGCGGTGGCTGCTGCTGCACGCGGCGGCTGCTGCTACGCGCTGCAGCTGCTGCTGGCTGCCACCGCCACGCGCTGCTGCTGCTGCCACTATTGCGCTGCTGCTGCCGCCGTGACTGCCGCTGCTTCTGCTGTGCCGCTGCCGCTGCTGTGCTGCTGCTGCCGAAGCTGCTGCTGCGCTGCTGCTACCGCCGCTGCTGCCACGCTACTGCAGCGGCCGCTGCTGCTGCGCTGCTGCCGCCACCGCCTCTGCTGCTGCTGCTCTGCTGCTGTGGCTGTGGGGGGGGCGGCTGCACGCACCGCAGCCGCCACACACCTCTGCGTGGCGGTACACGCCGCTGCTGCTGCCTCAGCAGCTGCGATCTCACGTGGTGGGCAGAGTACGTGGACGGCGACCGGCCGTCTCCAACAGGTCCCAGAAGCTCTGCTGCAGCGGTGACTGTCACTACTGCTGCTCTGCTGCGTCTCTGTTGCGCAGCTCAGTGAGAACTGTCTCACTGCTCTGATACCAAGAGAAAGTGCGTAGAAGCTTCCTAGCAACACAGCCGTTGACCGGGCGTCAGTGCCTAGTCAGACGGTGACGACAGTCACAGGTCGTACACACAACGGCAAGGGTTTGGCTAGGGGACACAAGACACAGTGTCAGAATGCTTCAATATAGCATATGCAGAGAGAAATGACAACTGACAGATCCAGGGCATAAATACCTGCTGCGGCGCACGGCGGGTGTCGCACGCGGCAGTCCAAGAGCTATCCTAAAACCGGCCCAAAACCACTGTTTTGGCCATAACTCTGCGCACACATGTCAGAATCCTACGCCGTCTGAACCTACACGTGCAGAATCAAAAGACGGACACAGCGACTGGTCACATGCATGCATCCATTGACTGACAGCGAGTATACAATGAAAAAAAATGCAAATGGGCCTCATGCCCAGTCCGCCAAAAGGCGCCTGCAAGACGTAGAAGGCACATCAATGAGTCCCGGTGACATCTGGGGCTCTGGAACAGTGGTCGGTCAGCTCCAAGCGAGTAGTCCGCCGCCTGTCTTCGCGCCAGTGTCACCAGGGCCGCCTTCCTTAGGGATCTGCACGAGTATGGACACGGCCGAGTGGTCACTGTAAACTATACAGGAACGGCACAAAGCACAACAGGTGTGACCCCGGCAGCTCCCTTAGAAGTCTGTCGTGGAGTCGTGGAATGTCCTCAAAGAAGCTCGGTAAGTGTACAGATGGCGTCAGTCTGCTCCCGCTGCAGGCAACGCATCTCGTCCTGCCGGCTCCGCAGGTCCTCAATGGCCTACGAACGTGGGCTCATGACCCTTGAGGAGGAAGAAGAGGGATCTAGTACCCTCTTTTCCTTCTCGTCGAACGGAGCCATGGTGGCGCTCATTATGGGCCAAGATGTCAACGTGATCGAATTGAAGAAACGTGAACGTTTTTTTAGGAGTTGAAACGCTGGTGACTTTTGACCAGGTCCATGGCATAAATACCTGCCGCGGCGGACGACGAGTGCCACACGCGGCAGTGCAAGATCAGTCCTAAAATCGGCCCAAGACCATTGTTTCCGCCGTAATTTTGCGCAGACATATCATAACGCTACGCCGTCTGAACCTAGACGTGCAGAATCAAAAGTCGGACGCTACGACTGGTCACATGCATGCATCCAGCATCAAGCGGTGGATACACAATACAAAAACCTGCAAATCGGGCCCACGGCCAGTCCACCAATAAACTCCTGTGTGCTACGGAAAAACAAGAGGTCCCGGGTGGCGTCAAGAGCTCTGGTCGTCAGTCAGCTCCAGGATTGTAGATAACGCACCGGTGCCTCCAGGGTCCGCATCACGGATCTACACGAGTATGGACACGGCCAAGTGGTCACAGAAAACTGTACAGGTCAATAGGAACGTCAGAAATCACAACAGTTTGGACAGTGCATATGTGGTCAAAAAATCTCCACAAGAAGATCTTTAGGGTCCGTGCAACCATAGAATGCCTTGCAAATTCACGGCCCTCAATTTCCCCAAAACCCTACAAGAGTCTGACATGTTGAGTCCATTGAAAAGCTCACCAAACAGTAGCGAAACTAGCAAAGGTGTGTGGTGGAGGGAGCAGGGGACCTTGAGGGGGTGAGGCAACAAGCCATGGATCAAACTTGTTCTTTTGAGTTAAAAAGAAATAGGAAAATTGTGACAGAGCGTGGGTGTGGGGGGGGGCGCGGGGGGTTGGGGGGTGGGAGGGGGGCGTGGTATTGGTGTGTGTGGTTTCCATCCGTCACAACCAATGGCCGTGGCAGCTTCGGGTGCATCTAGAGGTAATGGTGAGTGGCGGCCGTACTTGAGATCGTAACGACCCGACGGGACTCCGGATCGTCCAGGGACTAATCCAAAAGCTATGGCATGATAGGTGTGATGCAAATGATGCGTCTCTACAGCTTGACTGGCTGATTTGCTGTTGCTGGAATTTCTTGGTGGTCAAGACCCACGCACCCGCTAGCCTGTGCCGGTGCGATGAGGAGACCTGTGACTTTGGTGTGCTTCCTGCCGTGGAAAGCACACGCTGACGTCTCGGTACTTTAATCGTACATTTATGGGCCCTCTCAGTGCAGTTCAGAGTGCTCTAGAATTTTCTCGGTGGACAGGTCATTTTGGTCGATTTCCTTAATCTGCTTACTATTCATGTATGGATGATGTGAACCCACCTTGCATGGGTCCGTTGCATAGAGCTCATTGTTCTACACGTTCAGGACCAGACAACGCGTGATTCTCACACTTGAGTAGTGAGTTACGACCAAAAATATGGTTTTAAGCTAGTTTGAGCATGTACAAAAACACCGCCGCCCCTAGCGACTCTAGGCGGCGAGCAACTGTTTTGGCTGATTTTTGCTCAGTTGTCATTCCTCTCTGTAAATGCTATTGAAGCATTTTGACACTTTGCCCTATGTCTCCTAGCCAGACTCTTGCCATTGTGTGTACGACCGATGACTGTCGTCACCGTCTGACCAGGCACTGACGACTAGTCAGCGGTTGTGTTGCTAGGAAGCTTCCATGTATTTTCTCACGGTATCAGAGCAAACGGGCCACTGCTCGTTGTGCTGTGCAGTAGAGACGCGGGAGCAGAAGCAGCAGTGAGTGGCAGCAGCAATAGCCAACCATAGCAACAACAACAAATCCTGGAGGGACCCACCATGACTACGTTGCACCGAAGCGGTGGAGGTAGCAGAGACAACAGTAGCAACTGCAAGGAACAGTGGCCGTAGCAGCAATAAGCGGCGAGAAGCTCCTACAGCGATAGCCACAACCAATGTAGCAGCAGCCACTACAGCAGCAGCCACTACAACAGCAGCACTGGGTGGCACCAGCAGCCGTGTCTGGCTACCGGTGTGTACACAAAAAGAAGGAGGAGGAGCAGCTCGCAGGATTAGCAACAGCTTGTGGCAGCAGTGGGTGCAAGCACTGGTAGCACGCAGCATCAGCAGCTTGCAGTAGCGGCGGCAGGCAGTAGCCGTTGCAGAAGCAGCGGCGGCGATCAGCTGCAACAACAGCTGCAGCAGGCGGTAGAATCAAACAGGAGCAGCAACAGCGAGTGGTAGCAGTAGCATGTGGCTACAAACAGCAGCAACAGGTAGCAGTGAGCAGCAGCAGCAGTAGCAGTAGTAGCAACGAGCAGCAAGCATAGTGGCAGCAGATGTAACAGCGGCAGTGGCGGCGAGCAGGTGTAGCGTGCCCCTGTAGGTGCACGCGCACGCAGCAACAACAGCAGCGCGCATAGCAAAGGCAATTGCAATAGCTACAGCTACCACTGTCGCTTGCTTGCAACGTGAAGCTGCCCCATAACTTCACGCTGCAAGCGAGCTCGCCCACGGGGCGAGCTCGCCGAGCAAGTGAGCTTGACGAACTCGCCAAGGAAGCTCGATAGACAAGCTCGCTTGAAGCGAGGGTCGAGCGCGACCAAAGAAAAGAAAAAGAAGGTGGAGAGGATAGAGGGGGGGGCTCGAGTGGGGCACCCCAGAATACCCCACAGGGGGCACCCGAGGACTTGGCACCATCACACCAAAAAAAAGGACGGACAACAGGGGGGTCCTCGAGTGGGGCATTCGAGTAAGGCCCAATGAGGGGAACCCCACTCGCACCGAGCGTCGGTGAACACAGGGTGAGAAGGGGTGAGTTTTGAGGCCACTACCATCGGCTGACGACGGGAACCGCTGTAGCAGTAGCCGCCGCGAGATTTGCAGCAGCAGTAGCAGCAGCAAAGTTGGCTTGAGGCTACAGCCGTCTGTTGATGACAGTACTCGGTGTAGCATCAGCGACAACAAAGGTGACTTGAGGTCGCACATTGCGATAGTTGCTCCATCGCCACCGGGTGCAATATTGTAGCAATACACTATGGTTGAGGTTGTCGCCGTGAGTGAAAACATTGCACCCTATCTGAGAGACGTTGTTGCATTCGTATCTCCCCACGTGGTGCTTTGCACCACCGGGGTCGATAGTGTGAGATTATCACCTATGCTCAACTCTCAACATGAGCCGCGCAGTGTAGCCGTGGACGTTGCCATCGCCATGGACTGTGCTTGAGCCTCAGCCGTGGCAAGCGCCACAGGCACAGTGGTCGATGCAGCCGTGGCACGAGTCCCACTTGTCCTCAGGGTTTTCGTGCTATTATTGTCGAGATAGGCATCATGGTTGGCGCCAATGCCGATAGCGCCCTCCCGGGTGCCATGCCCCTTGGGTACAATCCTCCCCACCTCCTCCTTTAGTGGATACATCATCGAGTGATGCCACAGCACTTCTGCATAGTGATATGGCCGCCCTACATATGGAGGTTCGGAACCTCAAGCATATGGTCTAGTAGCTCCTTGACCACGTGAATTTCGAGCGAGCTGCCACCCCGTCGCAGGTGTCACCTCCCACTTCATCTTCATCTTCCTCCAGATCCTGCATCCCTTCCTCTGACGGTGCTAGTATGCCAGATTTCTCGTCTACAACCGTCACCCTCCGCTTCGTCTTAGAGGCTGTGGGCATCATACCGACAAACAGACCCTTAGCCCCTTGCCATACCGCTCGTTCTTGCACTTGTCATGTGCGGCGGTGAGCTGCTCGTCTTGCACATCATGCGCAGGCAGCACCATCAGACGCGGGTGTGGGAGGAGTCATAGGTGATGAGACCCCCTCGTCTCCTGTCCACGAGTTGGTCTGCCGAGTCCCCACAGCCCCTACCGAGGTGTCAGTCGTGGAGGGGATGGTTTTCCCGCTGACGACCTCGGTGAAGCTCAGAATTGGTGAGGCGACTGCTCTACAGCATAGGATGGTTGAGGCGGACGACGCTACATAGCACACTCAGCTAGCGGAGAGTTCAGGGAGGGAGGACGTTCGTCCTGATGGAAACTTTTTGTCAGAGGAGGATTGGCTTGATGCTGAGTCAGAGTCAAGGATGGAGATGGTGTTTGTTGATACCTTGGCGAATGATATGACGACGGTTGATGCCATGCTGTGCCTGACGATGTGCACGCTCCCGCGTTAGCTTGTGTGGAGACAGTTGCCATGGTGCTAGGAGCAACATCAAGAGCACGTGATAGAGATACTGATGCTCGGCCCACAGCAGATGCCTAGGTGGTTTTGATAGATAGTGTTGGGAAGAAGGAGCGGGTGATGGACCGCCAGGACGAGGCAGACTTTCTCTATGAGGATGAGTCGTCTATCATGGAGTGGTCGGACGCAGGTTTGGAGGCAGACGTCGAGGCCCAATGCGCTGCCATTCTTGTAGTAGCCCCAAAACGGGCACGAGATGGCCCCTTGGTGATAGCAGGTGTCCGCGTGTGCGGCGTGCAGGATGCAGAGCGAGCTGCGGACCTCTTCCTCATCGCTGCTTTGACCAATGTCAGTGGCACCATGGCGGTTTGAGCTGACGACACAGCTACTCTCGTCTGAGCTGTAGTTCCTGTACCCGAGTGCCTATTCTCCGCGATTGAGGAGCAGGAGGCAGTCGTGGTCGGAGCAGAGTCACACGTGCAGAGTCTAATGGCCGAGCTCCGGGAGGCCAGGAGCTACCGTTACACTATGGATTTTCCAGCACGACGGGCTATCGAGGAGTGTGTGGAGGATGTACAAAGGCGTCTCGAGGCTGCTCAATGGTCTCTACAAGATGCACGTCTGGGACAGGTGGATCTCGAGCAGTAGGTGGATGATGGGCTGCGCACCAGGGGTCTTGAGGAGCACCACAGCACTGACCACATCTCCGATGACCGCGGAATCACCGCAGATGCAACTGTACCTACACAGGCCAATGTCCGACCACTAGCTGACGGCCGAGCGACAGGTGTGTCACGAGGAGTAGGTGTCTTTGCGGTAGCCGTTCCTATAGCCCCAAACAGCTTACGTGGCGACTTATTGTCTTACGGTCATGCTCTACCAGCACCTCGTGGCCCGGCAACACGAAGTCGACGACTGACGCAGAGGACGTCGACTTCTGCGACGAGCAGGCGCAGCTCCACTTCTTCCTACGAGGTGAGACCGCGAGGCTGTAGGAGGCTCTAGCTCGTGCCGACACACATACGATTGAGGCCAACCATCAGGTTCGTTCCACGACTGACCGCCTACATGCCGCAGATGCAGCCAGCCGGTCGGCTACCGCGTCAGAGTTCCTTGAGCTCCACACGCGCCTTGACGCTGCGGAGGGTGCAAGGCGATGTGCAGTTCAGCAGTTGGAGGCCATACAGCAGTCGATTGTCTTGGAGGAGGCCCTCAGCACTGCACCGGTCACATCAGCAGGTGACGAGAGCAGTGGAGATGACAGCGACGACGACGACAGCGACAACGACGCTCCAGGGTGAGGCCCTGTGCGAGTATATCCCACGAGCATCGTCGTCACCCTTGCTATAGCAGTGTAGGGGTAAGTGGCCATGGGGGAGCCGTGCTCCCTCCTCAGGGATTGTGTTGGGAGCAACCATTAGCTTTGCTAGTGCTGTCAGCCTCTGCAGTCCAGGGGGGGTGGTGGTGTGTGGGCTTTGGCCTGACACTCTTTTGAGGCCAGCGAGGTTACTTGGGGCGTGACACAATGCTATGGTCGAGGTTATGCTGGTCAAGACCCGCGCATCTGGCAAGTTCTACCGGTGTGACGTGCAGACCCATTGCCTCCATGTGTTGTGTATGAACTATGCATGGTGTGGTCGAGACCCAGACACCCGGAGATATTTTCCGAGGTCATGAGGAGGCCTTATTCCTCTGTATTGCTTGCATGATGTTTGACACATAGGTGTGTGCTTGATCTTCTTGCATGGTCAAGTCCCGGGAATTTGGCGTGATGCACCATTGTCACGAGGAGACCCTATGTTGTGGTATGTTTGATCGGTGCTCGCCATGATTGGTTCGCCAAGCCATCCTTCCCTGCCTTTGCTCAGCCATTCTGGTGTTAGCAGATGTGTCAGCCAGGAGGAGTGTTGGTGTGTGTGGCTTCCACCCGTCACGAGCCATGGCCGTGGCAGCTACGAGTGCACCCGGAGGTGATGGTGAGCGGCGGCCGCACTGGTGATCGTGACGACCTGACGGGACTCCGGATCGTCCACGGACTTATCCAACAGCTATGGCATGACGGGTGTGATGCAACTGATGCGTCTCTACAGCCTGTCTAGCTGGTCTCTTGTTGCTGGAGTTTTCTTGGTGGTCGAGACCCATGCACCCGCTATCCTGTACCGGTGCGATGAGGAGACCTGTGACTTTGGTATGCATCCTGCCATGGAAAGCACACATTGACGTATCGGTACTCCACTCATACATTTATGGACGCTCTCAGTGCAGTTCAGAGTGCCCTAGAGTTTTCTCGGGGGACAGGTCGTTTTGGTCAATTCACTTGTTTTTCTTGCTATTCATATGTGGATGATGTGAGCCCACCTTACATGGGTCCTTTGCTGTAGACACCGCGTGATTCTGACACTTGAGTAGTGAGTTACGGCCAAAACTGTGATTTTAGGCTAGTGTGAGCAGGTATGAAGATACTGCCGCCCCTAGCGACTCTAGGCGGCGAGCAACTGTTTAGGCAGATGGTTGCTCAGTTGTCATTCCTCTCTGCAAATGCTATTTAAGCATTCTGACACTTTGCCCTGTGTCTCCTAGCCAGACTCTTGCCGTTGTGTGTACGAGCGGTGACTGTCGTCACCGTCTGACCACGCACTGACGCCTAGTCAACGGATGTATCGCTAGGAAGCTTCCAAATATTTTCTCAGGGGGGGGAGGGATATTGCGACATGCACAGTGATGTGAGGCCAGTTTGCACATGAAATGAGGGTTGGCTCAAACCTCCACTCTCCTGGTGTTGATTGCGGCCTCATAGAATAAGCTGAGAGCGACTACTTCTAGAAAAATCTAGCACCATGACCACAGCATGATCAACAACCAATGTCTGGTACATGACCAGTGTGACACAAGTGTTGTGTCCCAACAGCGTGATCGGCTTGTGTGGTGATGCTCGAATCTTCTCAATGGATTGACCACTCTTGCCAGTTTGCATTTTTTCTTGCCTATCATGTCTTAGTGATGCAAAGCCACCTTATGTGGGTCCATTGTGTAGGGCTAGTTGTTCTGCACCTTCTAGTAAAGGGGATATGTGATTCTGACCTCTGAGCGAAGAGTTACGTTCGAAACTATGGTTTCGGACTAGTTTGAGCAGGTGGAGAATACCATGGTCTCTAATGGTTTGAGTGGCTTCCACCCATCACGACCAATGCCAATGGATTACCCATACAACCCACGTTGGTGGTATATGGTGGAGGAGAGCGTGACCACACGACGGGCCTTCAGAGTGTACCAAGATTTCTCCAGCACCTACGACGGCGTTGGAAAGACGCGGTCGATGCGTTCCGGTAGCCATGTGGGCTTGTCCGGAGCTAGGAGAGTTTTCTCGATAAGTTGAGACCCGCGCACCCCGTGGACTATACCAGTGTGACAAGGAGACCCGGTGGCTGCAATAGTACTTCTGATGTTCAAAAAGCCTTGCGTGATGTCTGGACGTTGATTCTGAGGTTTTCTAACACTGCTTGTATTTTCTCTGTGGTCGAGACCCCGGCACTTGGAGAGCTATTCTGGTGCCTCGAGGAGACCACCGTTGATTGTTCTCGTGATGTATGTAGTGTGTACTCCCTGCTGACTCGTTTGGGTTCAACGGGGGTGACGGGGCACGATGCCGCTAGCTGTTGGCGCCCTTACATAAGCCCACTAGGGGCTCATTTGTACTCACTCCTTGTTCTTTCATATTATGCGTTCCAGACTTAGCCAATTTTTTGTCCTTTTGCATTGCACTCACACACAGAGCTCATGTTGGTTTTTTCATGGACCGGCATGCCCTAACTTATCTTCAATTTGGTATCAGAGCACATGGGGGCGTGTGCGTAGCAGAAGCAATGGCAGTGGGCGGAATGCAAAGAGAACGCGGCACGTGGTTAAGGCTGCACACCGAATCCGATTCGCGAATCTCAGACTGGATTCGGATTCGTGAGTCCAAATCCAAACCTGGATCTGGATTCGCGGATCCGAGACCCAGATTTACGAATCCACCCGGATTCGTGAATCCCTCCGAATCCAATGAGAATTTCTCGCTAACTGTAGTTAGCGAGTATTTTCCACCTTGGTTCGGAACATGTGCATCTAATGTACGGGGCGTTCCTTATATAGGTTTTTCATTTTGACTATGGTCGAGGATGTTCGTCAAGGCAGTGATGAAGTTTTATGCATTTGCAATGCTGGCACATTCAAATCACGACACGTGGCGACTTCCACGTAGTGTTTTGCTTGTTTGTTTGGAGGCTGCAAACAGGCATATGGCCAGCAAATTTACTTGTCGGACTCCAATGAGAACAGAGATGGCAGATTTGTCGAGCGGCTAACCTCGCGCATACGACGTAGAGGCCGGATTCCGAACGTAACTGACAGGCTTGGTGGCTTTCTGGGCCTAAATGCACAAATCTCCATCTTCCGAGCCTGGCTGACTCTCACGGACGTGCAAGTGCTCAACAGCTGTCGATGAAAAAAACATCTCCTCGAACTGCATGCGATTCTCTGATGGATCAACATTGTTGCAGCCACAGTTCAGACCGCACACGTGTCATGCTGAGTCAGGATATCCTATGCATGCACGACTGGAGCCCTGTTGGTTCTGGCGGTGGCCGACGGTGGTTTGGAGTTTCAAAACTCCGTAACTCCGTATCGCTGCTCCGGGACTCTTGGATTGTGATCCATATCCCTCGGCGGATGTGAGCTGCAATGTAAAGGAGTTTCCCTTTCTGCCCCACCCCACCCCCCCCTTAGGATTCGACAGTGGATTCCCGAATCCCAAACAAGACCAGCCCCTTGATCCGGAATCCGGATTCGGGATTCGTGAACCAGATTCACGAATCCCAGGATTCGTGTGCAGCCTTACACGTGGCGCCACGCTGGCAGCAGCGTGAGGGAGCGCAAATTGACTGGACTTGATCGCCAAAGGGGCGGTTAGCAGCGTCGAAGAGCAGCAGCGACAGTCGTACTAGCAGTGGTAGCGGTAGCAGAGGCAGCTGCTTTGCCACATGACAAGAGGAGTGGCGGTAGAGTAGCCGCTGAGAGCAACCGCAGCAACAGCGGTAGCAACAGTACTAGCAGCAGTGGCGGGCGGCAGAATTCATAGCAGCTACGCCTAAAGCTACATCAGGAACAGAAGCTGTTGTGCCGCGCAGCAGCAGTAGGAGCACCGGCGGCAGCAGCAACGACAGCAGCGGTGGCACAGAGCAGCAGCAGCAGCAGCTACGGCAATAGCAAAAAGCAGCAGCATCACCAGCTGCTGTGCCACGCAACAGTAGTAGCAACAGAAACAACGGCACTGGGAGCAGTGGCCGCGCAAAACAGAACCTGTTGCGGCAGCAGTAGCAAGCACCAGCGGCGCTAAGTGAAAAGCAGCAGTAGCAACGGCGGCACAAGGCAGCACAAGCATCGGCGGTGGCAGCAACAATCAGCAACAATAGTTGCTGCATAGAGCACCAGCAACAGCAGCAGAATCAGAAGCAGCGGCAGTAACAGTAGCAACCGCAGTTGCTGCACCTGCCGTTGCAGCTTATGCTGTTGCAACGAGGAGGGCCTCGCAGCCCGCCTCTCAGGGCCCCTCCCCCCCCTCTCGGAGGGGCCCCCTCAAGCCCCATCAGGGGAGCCCCCTTGGAGGAGGGCCCGTCGGGCCGGTGAGCCCCCTCAACCCCGTCGGCCAACCGATGGAGGGGGCCTACGGCAAAGGTGCCGACCACCCTCCCCCTCCCCCCTTCCGTTCAATGGCTCCCAGCCACCTTGCTCGCTCGCACCAGCGAGCGAGCGTGCATGCGAGGGAGGGCCAGCCCTCCTTCATTTAATCCATTGCCCCAAATTAAGGGCAATCGAGGAAAGGGGGGACAAGAAAAGAAAACCGAAAAGGGTACACCTGAAAGCGAGTGGAAAAGGAAAAAAAACAAAGAAAACAAAAAAAAACGAAACGGGGCTTGAGGGCGAGAAGAGGGGAGAGCGAGAAAAAAAGGTGGAGGGTGAAGGCAAAGGAAAAACACAAAACGGAGACTGAGGCAAGAGGGAAAAAAAGGACACAGAGGAAAACAAAATGGTACAACTACTACCGCTACAGCAGTAGCAGCTTTCGAAGCAGCAATAGCAACGGCAGGCGGAGTTGCAGTGACTACATAGTGAGGGGCAGTTGCGTTTGCACTCCCTCCTTCCCAGGTGACAACATATTGTCGTCTGTGGCGATTTGTTTTTCGGACGCGTCGTGGACAGGCTCTCTGGGGCTTGTGGATTGGTGCACACAGTTCACTCTTTAGGATCAACGGCGGATGCAACTTTGTGCATCTCCGAGGGTTGGGTCGTCTACCGCTTGGATCAGCATCCACATTTGTAGCCGCCACCCCTTCTGTTCTTGGATCACTCTTTGCTCCATTAGTGGCAGGAGCATTAGTAGCCGCAACTAATCATACTGCGGTGGTGCAACTCGTCCCTTCTGGTCACGTTTACTAACCCCGACACACTGACCTCCTAGAGTGACAGTACCTACCGGTCTCTTCCTCTCCTGCGGCTTGTTTTTTACCACCGAGAGTAGGTGCCCTTAACACCTATCCATCATCTAGCACACGAGATGATTGCGCAGACATTTGAGCAGGCACCGTGCATGTTTGCCTGCTGTTACTGTGGTGATGGACGTCATGGTTGGTGTCGCTGCTGGATGCACCCTTGCGGCTGGCATCCACCTTGGCTTCAGCCTTGTCTCAGCCTGCGTCCTCCAAAGTGTACGGATCTGCTAGCGTTGGTAGATCCCCTAGCTCAACCTTTGGCAACCATATTTGTTGAGATCCACGGCTTGAGGCAGATGGTGCAACGGCTTTATGACCTCATCGTCACCGAGCGTGCTTCTCCTACTAGTATTTTTATGGCCTTCTTAATGACATCTCCTTCATCCTCTCATCCTTCCTCATTCAATGGTGTCCCTTCAGCTCTACCTACTGGGCAATTCCAGGCTGCCACCATCCTTTCAATCATCCACTCTCCTACGACCACGATGCCACCTCGCGATGACATGTCTTCATGTAGTCATTTCAATCGTTTTTCCTCGCGACGTCGTCGTCAGCACTCTGCACGCCGTGCTCGTGCCAATTTTGATACATCCTCCACCTCCTCGGCTTCTATTGCTGTACTTGTCGAGGGGGAGTGTGGTCACCACGCATTGCCTGTTGTGACCGTAGCGAAAGGATCCGCACTCACTCTAGGCTGTGGTACCCGAACATCAGTTCAGGAAGATTCAGACAATACGGTGACACAACATGACGTGGAGTCTGATCCCAACATGGCGCTCATTGTGGAGACTTGAGTGTCATTGAGATCGACTTCCACATCTAGGATGGATCCAGATATTCCGCAACAGCATGTTACGTCAAGAGGAGCGCAGGCACAATGTCCCTGGGCGGTGCCACTCGCGACTCTGACCGTTAGCGGCACGGCGGTGGCACAGGAGTCTCGTAAACCCAGATGCGTCTACCAGAATTTTGGGGGAGAGTGTGGAGCAGATTCACACCAGTCCGGCACAGGTTGAAGTGCTTGGGACATGCATGTCATCGAGGTCAACATCTACGCTGGGGCAGGAGCCAGACGTTCTGCACCAGGACGTTGCATCAGGAGAAGTGCAGGTACCGCGTGCGTGGGCGGTGCCACTCGCGACCCCGACCGGTAGCGGCCTGGCGGTGGCACAAGAGCATCATGCGGATCGGGATGTTCCATACAGATTTCCGGGGGCGTTGGGGCACGAGACTCACACCAGCCCAATAGCGGTTACAGTGCATGAGTAGAGTCGGTCGACAAGTCTTTTAGAGGTTGAGGCATTCTTGAGAGAAGCAATTCTGACAGATGTCACTGGAACATGTGTTGCAACAGACATAGCATGCTCCACCGTGTCATTTCCGCTACCTGAGGACCAGCTTCAGTGTAAGGAGTCGTCCATGTTCCCAAAGTCTATAGGTTCCTGTACACACGACTGAGCAGCGTCACATATGAAGATGGTGGTCCTTACTCCATTATCGTGCAGGTGGCCACAACCAACCTTCCCGGCGAGATGATGCGTGAGCGCCAGCTACGCTTACTGGTCGCCTTGACGGGCATTGTCGAGCCAAAGTCCTGCACACATGTGTCCACTACGATGGCAATCGAGGATAGTGGAGCAGATCCGTACACGAGGATGGAGTCGCCTCTTCAATAACAGCTTAGTTATTCCCTCTCGTGTTCACTTGTTGGTGACCTTGCTGATCACATTGACGCTGAGAGTGGCAGAATCTGCACGAACGACATTTCCACATGCTCCATTGACTCTGACGACTCCTCATTCTCCTTCTCTCTTGGCATGCAACTGCTCATTCCTCCTCTTATGACAAACACAAGTTGTGGTGTGGATGCGACACCTATAGCTGCATCTGATGTTCCAGCGTTTCAGCACATTACGAGTTTGATGGACTTCTTGGAGGATACAGCAGCATCGGCTCCATCTTCTTCAGTAACAGAGATGCAGATGGAGCTGTACTTGTGAGTTCTATAGTCTGCATGTATAGCATCCAGTGAGACAGAGATCCTATGCAAGGAAAACATGGGCTACCTCCACATGTCCAAGGCAGATTACACCGACCTGTAGGAGCGTGTAATGATGCTGCAGCGGGAGGTGATGGCAGCGCGTGAGTGATTATTAGAGGAGGAGAGCACCATTACTATCGGCATGAGCTTTCCACTACCAGGATCTCACACACCCATACTCAAGGAGGATCGTAGCAGCTCCAAGTAGGAAGTTCGATACAGACACTACCACATGAGAGGTGAGCGTGCTTTCAAATTCCGTGATCACTGTTCTTGTCGACTCCGTCATCGCTCCTCCTGTTGCTGCCATCACGCACATTCATCCACCCGCCTCAGCTTGTCCATCGTCACCTTCGTCCATGAGTGGTGATCCGGTTCGTTGCTTCAGCCCTGCACTTTGGGCGGTACATCCCTGTGCCTCAGGCTGCTCTATCCCGCCTCGGAGGCCAGCTCCGCCACTTCATCCGTGCTCGCATGCTGCTTGCCCATTCCCTTTCCTCTAGCGTACAGAGATGCATCGCATTAGATCGGAGATAGGAGAGACTGTGAGTTGGGATCCTTGGCAGTCACGCGAGGACTGGTACACTCCAGGTGATGCAGGGACGACGTAAGGAGTCGTAGCCGGAGACACCACTTCATCTTTGAGGGTGGGAGCCGGCTCGTACATGACAAGGGGAGCATCTCTGCATGATCGAGAGACCACATGATTCATCACCCACCATCTATTCAGCTATGGCATCAGCATCTCCATCAAGGACATCGCCGCCAGGTTCATCTGCCTAGGGAGGGTGTTGTGTGGACCTCGATCTGACACGCCGTCATAGGAGATGCATGGCAAGGGGTCCATGCTATGCTATCAGCATCCTATAGCAGCCGTCGTGTGGCTCATGCCACGTGCTTGTATAGTTGCAGGTGTATGGTAGCACTCTGTTGGTCGAGACTTGGACACTTGGTCAGTTGTACCAGTGTCACGAGGAGGCCATGTGGTCGTGTGTCTTGGTGTGTGGCCATACTGCGCGTGGCATGTGCATGCCAGCTGGTTTGCTCATAGTGGTCTTGACCCGGCCACGTGGTGAGTTGCACCCGTGTTACGAGGAGACCCCCTATGATCCTATGTGTTGATTGATGCTATTGTGGTTAGCATACGCTTGTTGGATTGCTCGTAGTGGTTGAGGCCCGGGCACTGGTACCGCCAGTATCACAAGGAGACCCTCTTGTTGTCTAACATGTGTATGATGTGCATTACACTGGTTTCTGTGCGTGTGCATTGCTCTCATCATGGTCTAGACCCGGACACTTGGTATGATGTGCCAATGTCATGAGGAGACCTTAGATGGGCAGCAGATGTATGTGTGTATGTGGTTGACCGGTGTAGACCGTGGTTTTGCATACGCTTTGTTCAGTACCTCGACTTACTTGTGTGTTCTGGCGTTGACTGCCATGTCAGCCAGGGAGAGTGTTGGTTTGTGTGGCTTCCACCATTCACGACTGACGTCGATGCATTACCCATATACCCCACGTTGGTGGCATAAGGTGGAGGAGAGCGTGACCACACGACGGGCCTCCAGAGTGTATCCAGATTTCTCTAGAATCTACGACAGCGCTGGCGAGACGCGGTCGATGCGTTCCGGTAGCCATATGGGCTTGTCGGGAACTAGGAGAGTTTTCTCAGTGGGTCAAGACCCACGTACCCGGTGGATTGTATCGGTGTGACGAGGAGACCCGGTCACTGTAGTAGTGCTTCCAATGTTCGAAAAGCTGTGCGTGATGTCTGGAAATTGATTCCAAAATTTTCTAGCACTGCTCATATCTTCTCTGTGGTCGAGACCCGGGTTGTCGGAGAGCTGTTCCGGTGCCTCGAGGAGACCACCATTGATTTTTATCATGGTGTACGTAGTGTGTTCTCCCCGCTGAATTGTTTGGGTTTAGCGGGGATGAATGGGCCCAGTGCGACTAGCTGTTGGCGCCCCTACATAAGCACGCTAAGGGCTCATTTGTACTCTCTCCTTGTTCTTTCATATTATGCGCTCTAGACTTAGCCAAATTCTTGTTTTTTTGCATTGCACTCACACACAGAGCTCATTTTCGTTTTTGCATGGGTCTGCATGCCCTAATTTTTTTCCAATTTGGTATCAGAGCACAAGGGGGCGTGTGAGCAGCAGAAGCAACAGCAGTGGATGGAACGCAAAGAGAATGCTCCACGTGGCGCCAAGCCAGCAACAGCATGAGGGAGCACAAATTGACTGCACGTGATCGCCAAAGGGGCGGTGAGAAGTGTAGAACAGCAGCAACGGCTGTCATAGCAGCAGTGGTTGCAGAAGCAGACGCAACAGCAACAGCAGAGGTAGGTGCTTTGCTGCGCGACATGAAGAGTGGCGGTAGAGTAGCCGCTCAGAAACGACAATAGCGGCGAGCAGCAACAGCAGCAGCGGCGTGCGGCAGAATTAGCAGCAGCTGCACCAAATTTTTGCCGTTTTGCATTGCACTTACACACGGAGCTCATGTTCGTTTTTGCATGGGCTTGCATGCCCTCATTTGTATTCAATTGCCTCTAGGGACTCTAGGCGGCCGGCAACTATTTAGGTGGATTGCTGCTTGCTTTTTGCTTTCTCTGCAATTATATGCAATTGGAGCTTCCTGACACTCAGTACATATCCCTACAAAGACCCTTGCATTCTCGTGCATGACTTGTGATTGTAATCACACTAACTCAGCGCTGATGCCTAGTTAAGTGGCAAGGAGTTAGGAAGGTTCCAAGAGTTTTCTCAGAACAAGCCATCCCCAAAACTTGCACAAATCTAAGCATATACATGCTGAAATCTCCCACATTATCCTTGAATGTATTCGCGCATGCACAGTAGTCGGGAGTACAATAGCACCACAAAAGGAGCGGCAATCTGTGCTTGCAAGGCCATTTTATCATGTCACAATTGATGTGACTCCAACGTGTTGTGTCATTAACAAGAATATGTTTAATCAAGGCAATCATGTGTGTGGGGCACTAGCCAACGACCACTTGTTGTGAGCAACAAACATGTGGATTCACTTGACCTGCACAACACGTGTGGGGGAGAAAGGTTGTATCGTCACATGTATGACTAGGAACCAACACTCCCTTTGGCCTGCAGACGTACAAGCCCACACGCCACAAAGGGGTAAATGAAATGCACAACAAAAAAACACATGAGCTAAGCATGGGTGCAAGAGGGCAATAGCACGGACTGCAAACTTAGATATGCCATAGCTAAGCATTTTGGTTCAAATTTGAGCATGTTGTGATCATGTATCAACCCAGACAACTCAGACAATGCCAGCACTGATGCACTTGCAAACAAGGTAATACTTGACATTCATGTGGTTGGCACAAATGAAATCTCCAGGAAGCTTCCTAGCACGCTTGCCACTGACTAGGCGTCAATGCTGAGTCAGCTCGCGGAATCAACACAGGTCGGACGCGAAACGGCAACGATTTGGCTAGGTGACACAAAGAGTGTCAAATGTGCTTCCATAAACAAAACACGTGTAGAGAGAGATACAACAAAGAGCCACGGCCACCATAATAGCTGCCAGGTCCGGTGCGCAGCTAGCGCAGCCAGGGGCGTGTTTGGCTGTGCACCAAGCGCAACTTGTGCAAAACTACGCAAAACTCCATAACAGCCCAGCTGAGGCTTTTGTACTCGCCTGGTCATAACTTCATGCACAAGCGTCAGATTGACGCGTCGTTTGAACCAGAACGACCAGCAGGACAAGCCGGACACATTGGTAACATGCAAGACGGGTCTCCTTGCGACCCTCGAGCATGTCTTCGGGTGCCCGGGTCTCAACCGACGAGCAAGGTACATAACTAAGTGCCGAGCAACACGTCACAAGCTCCCAAAACACACTGGTTCAATGCTCTGGGTCTCCACGTCACCCGGGTACGGCCCACCAGGTGCGCGGGTCTCGACCAGAGCCACCTCAGGTCTCCTTGTGACCTCAAAACATGTCTCTGGGTGCCCGGGTCTTGACCACCAAGAAAACTCTAGCAGCTATACACCCACAAACCTGGATGCTGAAACGCAGCAAGTGCATCACACCAGCAATACCGTAAGTGATAATGCAGTCTTGGGATCTGTGGAATAATGTGGTGTCACAATTGTTGTGTGGAGCAGTGTCGGCTCAATGCCCACACAAAAGCACTCCCCCTGGGCCGTAAAGCCCGACAATATGACACGTATCGCATGACACACATGGACCTACATGACATGTACCGTACTGCAGCCTAAACTCGGATAGCCATGTCGAAGGAATTTTGATTTGGTTCATTTCAAACACCTAGGGTCGCATTTTGGCACACTGGCTACAAGGCCTCACGGAATTATGGGTCTCCTGAATTCAGAAATTTGGAAGAATCTAGGTCAAATGTGCATGCTCATGACCAAAATCAAGTGATGAGGGTATATTTTGCTGGGTACTCTTTGAACTTTGTGCGAGCATGAATTCAGCCCACTTGTTTTCAGATATCGTATCGGAAGGAATTAATGTACACTGGCTACAAGGGGGGAACCTAGCTATGGAACAGGGTCGAGCCCAAGGGTATTTTTTTTTTTCTGTAGCCGGTAGCATGGTACATGGTGGTCGCAAGGTGTAAGGTATCCTCATCACACCGGCAGCACCCACTAGGTATGCGGGTCCGGACCATCACTTCAACCCATGTCAACCAGAGAGTAGTAGTGCCTCTATGTGCTA